>CAUYLG010007294.1:0-47030 GCA_963573385.1 Cacajao melanocephalus
GTTTATATATATATATGTTTATATATATATATGTTTATATATATATATGTTTATATATATAAAGACTGGTCTTTAAGCTCTGAAATTATATATATATATATATATAATATAAATATAAAATATTTAAATATATAGATAATATAAATAAAATATTTAAATATATATAATATATATATAAAGACTGGTCTTTAACCTCTGAAATTATTTCTTCTAATTAGTTCAGCCTGTTGATAAAGCTATATATATATTATATATATATAAAATATATATATATATAAAGCTATATATATATTACATATATATTATATAAAAACATATATACACTATATATGACTATATATATAACTATATATATAATATATGACTATATACGACTATATATAATATATAAAATATATATATAAAATAATATATATATATATGCACACAACACTGGAGTACCAGATTCATGAAACAACTTCTTTTGGAAACACAAAAAGACTTTAAAAGCCACAAAATAATAGTGGCAGAGTTCAACACCCCAGTGACAGCATTGGACAGATCAGCAAGGCAGAAAACTAACAAAGAAATCCTGGACTTAAATTCAACACTTGGCCAATTGGACCTGTTATCTAGGTCCAATTCAACAGAATGCTTCACCCATTAACCACAGAATATATATTATTCTCATCTACTCATGGAATATATTTCAAAATTGGCCACATGCTCAGCCATAAAGCAAGTCTCAGTAAGTTTAAGAAAAAAAATTTTACCAACCAGACTCTCAGACCATAGTAGAATAAAAATGGAAATTGATACCAAGAAGGTCTCACCAAACCACACAATTGCAGGAAAATTAAACAATTTGCTCCTAAATGACTTTTGGGTAAACAATGAAATTAAGGAAAAAAATTTTTAAAAATATTTGAATCTAATGAAAACAAAGATACAGAACACCATAATCCAGTGTTAAGAAGAAAGTTTATAGTGCTAAATGCCTACCTAAAAAAATTAAATCTCAAGCCAATGATCTAACATCAGTACTTAATCCACAAAAACCGTAACAAACTAACCTCAAATCTAGCAGAAAAGAAGGAAAAAGCTGAAATCAGAAGAGAGCTGAACATAAGTGATACTCAAAAACTCATGCAAAGAATCAATGAAATAAAAAATGTGTGATAGAATGCTAACTAGATTAACCGAAAATAAGAGAGAGAAAGTCCAAATAAGCAAAATAAAAATGGCAAAGGTGACATTACAACTGATACCACAGAAATGCAAAAGACCTCAGAAGGACCTTAGAGACTATTATGAACATCTTTATGCACACAATCTAGAAACTCTAAAGGAATAAAATAAATTAAACAAAATCTAGTGAAAATGGATAAACTCCTGGAAATACAACTTCCCAAGATTGAAATAAAAAATGGAAACCCTGAACAGGCCAATATTTAGTTTGATATTTTATCAGTAATAAAAACTCTATTAACCAAGAAAAGCCCTAGACCAAATGGATTCACAGCTGAATTCTACCAGTCATACAAAGAAGAGCTGATACTGATTCTAGTGAAACTGTTTCAAAATAACAAGGAGAGATTCCTCCCTAACTCATGCTACAAAGCCAGGATCACCCTGATACCAAAACCTAGCAAAGATACAATGACATAGGAAGACTACAGGCCAATAACACTGATGAACATAGACACAAAAATTCTCAACAAAATACTAACACAGCAAATCTAGCAGCATATCCAAACATTAATTAACCACTATCAAGTAGGCTTTAATCCTATGAGTCAAAGTTGTTTCAACATACACACATCAATTAATGTGATCCACCACATAAACAGAATTAAAAACAAAACTATATAATCACCTCAGTAGATGTTGAACAACCCTTTGATAAAATCCAACAACCTTTCACGATAAAAGCTGTCAACAAATTAGACATTGAAGGAATATGTCTCAAAATAGTAAGAGGCATCTGTTGTAAACCCACAAACAATATCATACTGAATAGGCAAAAGCTAAAATCATTCCCCTTGAAAACTGGAAGCAGACAAGAGGTCTATTCTCTCAACTCCTATTCAGCATAGTACCTGAAGCCCTAATCAGATCATTTAGGCAGGAGAACAAAATTTAAAAAAAATTCCAATGGGCAAAGTGGAAGGCAAACTATCTCTCTTCAGTGTCAATATAATAATATACCTAGAAAACCCTAAAGACTTTGCCGAAAGACTCCTGGAACTGATAAACGACTTCAGTAAAGTTTCAGGATACAAAATCAATATATGAAAATCAATAGCATTTCTTATTTTATTTTATTTTATTTTATTTTATTTTTACTTTAAGTTCTAGGATACATGTGCAGAATGTACAAATTTCTTACACAGGTATACATATGCCATGGTGGTTTGCAGCACCTATCAACTCATCATCTAGGTTTTAAGCCCCACATGCATTAGGTATTTATCCTAACGCTCTCCCTCTCCTTGCCCCTCACCCCACGACAGGCCCTGGTGTGTGGTGTTCCCCTCCCTGTGTCCATGTGTTCTCATTTTTCAACAATAGCATTTCTATACACCAATAACATTGAAGCTGAGAGCCAAATCAAGAATACAATCCTATTTACAATAGCCACACACACACACACACACACACACACACACACACACACACACAAATACCTAGGGATACTAGGGATACATCTGATAAAGGAAATAGAAGATCACAGCAAAAAGAACTACAAAACACTGCTTAAAGAAATTGTAGATGGCAGAAAGAAATGTCAAACTATTCCATGCTCATGAATTGAAAGAATCAATATCATTAAAATGGCCATACTGCCTAAACCAATCTAAAGATTTAATGCTATTCCTATCAAACTTCCAACATGATTTTTCACAGGATTAGAAAAAAACTATTTTAACACTCATGTGTAACCAAAAAGAGCCTGTATAGCCAAAGAAATTCTAAGCAAAAAAAGATAAAGCTGAAGGCATCACATTATCCAAAGTAAAACTATACTATAACACTACGGTAACCAAAAAGCATGGTACTGTTACAAAAAAAAAAATGCATAGACCAATGTAACAGAATAGAGAACACAGAAATAAAGCCACACACCTACAGTCATCTGATATTCAACATTGTGGACAAAAGTAAGCAAGGAGGAAAGACTCCCTGTTCAACAAATGGTGCTGGGAAAACTGACTAGTCATATGCAGAAGAATAAAACTGAACCACGACATTTCACTATACATAAAAAATTAACTCAAGATGGATTAATGATTTGAATGTAAGACCTTAAACTAGAAGAAGCCTAAAAGAAAACCTAGAAAACATCATTCTGAATAATTGGCCTTGGAAAAGAATTTATGGCCAAATCCCCAAAAACAATTCTGGCAAAAACAAAAATTGAGGAGTGGGACCTAATTAAAATGATGAGCTTCTGCACAGAAAATAAACTATCAACAGAGTTAAGAGACAGCCTACATAATGGGAGAAAGTATTCGCAAACTATGCATTCAATAAAGTGCTAATTTCTAGAATCTTTAAGAAACTTAAGGCAACATAAAAAAGCAAATAACCCTATTAAAAAGTGGGCAAAAGACATGAAGAGATACTTCTCAAAAGAAGACGTACAAACAGCCAACAACATATGAAAATATGCCCCCATCATCACTAATCACCAGAGAAATGCAAATCAAAACTACAATGTAGTTTTTACACCAGTCAGCAAGCTATTATTAAAAAATCAGAAAGCTATAGATGCTGGTAAGGCTGTAGAGAAAAGGGAATGCTTATACACTATTGTTTGAAAATTGGTTCAGCCACTGTGGAAAGACTTTGGGGATTTCTCAAAGAGCTGAAAACAGAACTACCATTTGACCTAGAAATCCCATTACTGGGTATAGATCCAAATAAAATAAATAATTCTACCATAAAGACACATAAACTCACATATTCATCACAGCATTTTTCACAAGAGCAAAGACATGGAATCAAATTAGGTTCCCATCAATGGTAGCTTGGATAAAGGAAGTATGACACATATGCATCATGAAATACAATGAAGTCATAAAAAAAAATAAAATTATGTCATTTCCAGCAACACAGAGGTGGCAAGAGGTCATTATCCTAAACAAATTAATGCAGGAACAAAAAGGAAAATATTGCATGTTCTCATTTATAAGTGGAAGCCAAACATGAGTACATATGGGCATAAAGATGACAATAGACACTGGGGACTACCAGAGAGGCCAGGGAGGGAGTGAAGTAAGTCTTGAAAAACTACTGGGAGGCCGGGGCAGTGCTCAGGCCTATAATCCTAGCACTTTGGGAGACTGAGGAGGGTGGATCACCTGAGGTCAGGAGTTCAAGATCAGCCTGGCCAATGTAGTGAAACCCCTGTCTCTACTAAAACTACAAAAATTAGCCAGGTGTGGTGGTAGATGCCTGCAATCCCAGCTACTCAAGAAGCTGAGGCAGGGGAATCGCTTAAACCCATGAGGGTTCCAGTGAGCCGAGATCACACCATTGCACTCCAGCTTAGGTGACAGAGCAAGACTCCATCTCCAAAAAACAAAAACTGTTGGGTACCATGCTCATTACCTAGGTGATGGCATCATTTGTATCCCAAACCTCAGCATCATGCAATATACCCATGTAACAAACCTGCACATCTACCCCTTGAATCCAGAATAAGTCACAATTATTTAAAAACTATAATTGATCTCATGGATGTTTAAGAAAAGAAATACTCCTTCAAAGATAAAATAGGCATTTCAGATGTAAGGTATTTTATATTAATTTTCTGGATTTTTTTTGTTGTTGTTTGGTTTTTGTTGTTGTTGTTTTTGAGAAGGATCCTTGCACAGTTGCCCAGGCTGGAGTGCAGTGATGCAATCTTGGCTCGCTACAACCTCCTCCTCTTGGGTTCAAGCAATTGTCCTGCCTCAGCCTCCTGATTAGCTGGGATGACAGGTGCATGCCACTACACGCGGCTAATGTTAGTATTTTTTAGTAGAGATGGGGTTTCTCCATGCTGGCCAGGCTGTTCTTGAACTGCTGACCTTAGGGTAATACACTCACCCTGGCCTTCCAAAGTTCTGTGATTACAGCCATGAGCCACTGCATCTGGCCCAGTTTTTTGTGCTGACCCTAAATATCACTCATCTTGAACCACAAGAGTAACTATGTTTCTTAGTTTCATATGAAAAAAATTGCAAAGAGGTTAAATGATGATAAATTTCACCATAGACGGCATATAATAGATCTGAAACTAGAAGCCAGGCCTACTAATTTCTACAATAACAATCAATACATTTACTGTAAGTTATATAAGGCAAATTAAGTTCAAGAGCATAATTTTACATTATCTTCTCAGTAGATATTTTAGAGTATGTAGAGGGTGATTGCAGAGTCTTACACAGTTAAATTACTTGCTCAAGGTTATCCATCTATCAGTGGGATAGTCATCTCTTATTACCATTTGATACAGTTTGAATATTTGTCTGCTCAAAATCTCACGTTGAAATTTGATCTTTAATGTTGGAGGATATGCCTGGTAGGAGGAGTTCTGATCATGGAAGCAAATACTTCATGAACATCCTGGTTCTGTCTTTTTGTCTGCCCCGTAATTAATGAGTTCTTAATATATTAGTTCCCTAAGAATCGACTGTTGAAAAGAGCCTGTCATCTCCCCCTTCTTCCTCTTTCTTGCCGTGTGTTCTGAACATGCAGGCTCCCTTTTGTCTTTCACTGTGAGTGCAAGGCGTCTGAGGCCTTCACCAGATGCAGATGCTGATGCGATGACTCTTGTACAGCTTGCAGAGAAAACTGTGTAGCCAAATAAACCCATTTTCTTTAAAAATTGCTCAACCTCAGATATTTCTTTATAGCAACACAAGTGGACTAAGATACACCTGTAATAAATTACCATAAACAGAGTGAAATAGAATAACACACATTTATTATCTTAAAAATTCTTCAGGCGAGGAGTTTAAAATGGATCTCACAGGTTTAAAATCAAGATGTCAGCAGGGCTGTGTTTATTTCTGTGAAGCTCTAGGGTAAAATCAATTTTCTTACCTTCTTGCTCATCTATTTAACAAGCCAGCAATGGCCAGTGAAGTCTTTTCAATGCAGCATCACTCAAAGAGTGACTCTCCTTTCTTCCTCTACTTATAAGAACCCCCATGATTACATTGAGCCTACTCAGACAATCCAGGATAATCTCCCTATCACAAGGTCAGATGACCAGCAATTTTAATTCTATCTATAACCTTAATTTCTCCTTGTTAGTAACCCAATATAATCATCATTTCTAAGCACTACAACTTTGGACGGGGAAGCACATTACTGGAAAAAGATAATTAGTGCGCCTACCCAAAGTGGTAACTAAAATCTTTCTGACTTTGTAACCCACAGAGTGGGAGAAAATCTTCACAATCTATACATATACAAAGCACTAATGTTCAGAATCGACAAAGAACTCCCACAAATCAGCAAGAAAAAGACAAACATTCCCATCAAAAACTAGGGCTAGGAAGACGAATAGACAATTCTCAAAAGAAGATATACAAATGGCCAACAAGTTTATGGAAAATTATCAGCATCACTAATTATCAGGAAAGTGCAAATTAAAACCATAGTGTGATACCACTCCACTCCTGCAAGGATGGGTATCATCAAAAATTCAGAAAATAATAGATGCTGGAGTGGATGTGGTGAAAAGGAAACACTTACACTTTTGGTGGAAATGTAAACTAGTATAACCACTATGGAAAACAGAGTGGAAATTCCTTGAAGAATTAAAAGTATATCTACCATTTGATCTGGCAATTCCACTACTCCAGTACATATTATTGTAGATGCCTTTTTGAAAATAGTGTATGGTCACTTTCATGTCAATGATAACAGGCAATAAAAAGAATTTAAAAATCATGGAGTGGAAGCACCTGTTACAAATAATATTTGTATTTCCAGGAAGAAAGACAAATGTTTATTATAAACCATAATCTACTGCTTAAGACACTCTCTCAGCTTTGCCACCAAAAGATGAAAGGACCTTAGTAGCCCATTGGAGATAAGGGGATATATTCTTTATTGCTTGCCCTTTGCTAGCGTGAAAGATCTGATCCAGCCAATGCAGTAACACAAAAGATAAAAATAATAACTGGAAACCTGTCTTTTCTTTCTGAGTTCTCATGTTTCTCTGGATTCTGCTTGGTTTTGATATGATAATCCCTGAATATAAGTGCAGGTGGTATCTCCCAGTACATTAAAGTTCATATTTTTCTTATTTTACTCATGATATCCCATGATAATTTGTGACTAGAAAGATGATTGTGATTTCTAAGCATGAACTACCAACGCTATAAACAAATCCCAAGTACAGAATAAGTCCTGAGTGGGGAAACTCTTCTGTTTCTAGCACTTTGTTTAGTGATAATAGAAGCAAACAAAGAAAATAAACTTGTTCATAAACTGAATCAGCAAAACATTTTTCTAACAGATTGGCTTTTGAACAAAAAAGTTTCAAATGCTGTTTAATTTTTGAGGCAATGTTTAAATTCTTTATTTTATAAGAAAAGAATTACAATAACAAGTGAAAGATTCTTTTAGAAAACCCAAATTCACATTTCCCAGCTGCAGCCTAAGAGCTTAAAACTTAATTTTTCATGGCAGACCTTTCCTAAAAGTTTTATGCATTGCTCATATCACACCACAGATTGTGACTAGAAAGATTGTGATTTGGGGGAAGGTAGGTGTGCAGGTATGCAAGAAATGTAAATCTCTTTGTAATAATAATGCTGTATCTAGAATTTAAAAAATAAATCTTTCATTAAAAACTAAATTAGATTCAGGGAAAATGTGCAGGTTTATTACACGGATATATTGGGCAATGCCGGAGTTTGTGTCTCTAGCAAACTCATCATCCAAATAGTGAACACAATACCCAATATGTAGTTTTTCAACCCTTACCCCCCTCCTTCCTTCCCTCATTTTGGAGTCCTTAGCCTCGTAATCCCAGCACTTCTGGAGGCTGAGGTGAGCAGATCACCTGAGTTCAGGAGTTTGCGACCAGCCTGGCCAACATGGTGAAACCCCATCTCTACTAAAAATGCCAAAAATAAATAAATAAATAAAGTCAGGTGTGGTGGTATGTGCCTGTAATCCCAGCTACCCAGGAGGCTGAGGCAGGAGAATCACTGGAACCCAGGAGGCAGAGGCTGTGAGGCTGCAGTGAGCCAAGATCATGCCCCTGCACTCTAGCCTGCGTGACAGAGCAAGACTCTGTCTCAAAAAAAAAAGAAATCTTTCATTGTTAAAATAAAAGTAAGAAAGTATTCAAAGCCAGCAAAATGTGTGATATTCATAAAATGTTTAGTGAGTTCTACTAAATGATTCATAGACATTGCTTAAAGTTATACAGAATTATTATAGTTGGTTGTTTAAAAAGCCCTTTGAGGAAAATTGAGCCATCTCTGTTCTACAAAAATGGAAGGAGTAGCAAGTAGTAAAGATCACCTTACTAAAATATTAGTAAAGTCTGTATCTATTAATATAATATATAAAGAGAAAAAAAAGCAATATAAATTTATATATCTTTCCTTTTAAATATTATGCCCTCTAGTTTTCTTCTTTTAAAATCTGTTCTTTAAATAATATTTATGATTTTATATTATATTGGAGATTTTTCATTTATTTATTCATTTTTAAGGGATGGGCGAGCTGAACTTGATAAGGTCTTTTGAACTCAAGCAATCTTCTCACCTCAGCATCCTGAGTAGGTAGGGCTGCAGGCATGCTCCACCATTCCAGGCCTACCTTCTAGGCTTAAACTATTTTCACTATAGTTAATATTTAAACAGAGTAGCAACTATAGTGTTCAATATCAAATAACTGATGATTTACCGTTAATATGCCTAGATCCACATTTTCATTATCCTTATTCTAAGGACAAAATTATCCCTTGAGTTATCTCATGAGAAAGCTGAATAAATACAAAAATTAAGCAGATCTCATTATGTGCCTTGACCTTAGTTTTCTTATCTATAAAATTAGAAAAATCAGTAGGAAAATTTCTAAATCTCTTTCTACTGTTCATAATTTCAAATTCCACAATTTACACTTTCCTTCTGTCTGTTTCTTGGATGGTAATTCCAAAATAAATGTGTCCGTCAAAAGAAGTGAGTGGCAGCTCTGGTAAGTTTCTGCTAGATCTATTATTTGGTTTCCATTTCAAACTCTGTCAATACTATGCATATATAAATTGTTGAGCCTTGCTGATTTCAAGTGGATTTTTTTTCATTCAACATTAATCCATTCAATAAATATAAGTATCTATTTGTTATGTGTTGAGCACTCTTTTAGGTCCTTCATATACAGTGGTGATCAAGAGAGCCCTGACTTGGAAGGATGTAATTCTTCTGAGGACTATGGACAAGTAAATAGGCAATTCCACGAAAGTATGTTAAGAATAAAGATTAGGTTAGAAGACTATAGGAATTCATAGAAGTATTTCCATGTTTAAAAGCTTCCTGAAGAAAAATACCCATAAATAGAAATGATAATAATAATTAAGAGTTGGAAGGAATAAGACATTGAGAAACAATCAAGAATAATGTTTAGGGGCGCAGCTTCTGGTTTCGGTTCTGTGTTTGAATTCTGATGTCATGGGCGCACGAATGACTTCCTATTGGTGGGATCTTAGCAGAGTTTGTTGACCTTTCTGTTCTTCCATTAAAATTTTTAAAAACAACACAAAAAGACTAAGTGTTAGAGTGGTTATGAGGAAAAGCACATGGAAAAGGAAATTTAAAATAGAGGCTGGTGTATATTATGTTAAACACTTAAAATATTGACTTTATCATTAATAATATTAGTATTGTAAGTGGAAAGTGAATGAGCAGTGGCTCGGAATCAAAAGAAGGAATATAAGTACTTCCATCTGACTATGTGATATGGTTATAGTCTGTGTAAGAAATTGTACTCAATAGATTAGCAGGGACAAGTCAGCAAAAAACCTTATATGTGTCCTGAAAGATTTATTACTTTATCTAAGCTGTACAAGAAGACCAATAAAGAGCTATAAATGGGCTGGGCACAGTGGTTCACGCCTGCAATCCTAGCACTTTGGGAGGCTGAGGTGGGTGGATTCCCTGAGCTCAGGAGTTCGAGACCAGCTGGGGCAACACTGTGAAACCCTGTCTCTATTAAAATACAAAAAAACAGTAGCAGGGCATGGTGGTGTGCACCTGTAATCCCAGCTACTCAAGAGGCTGAGGCAGGAGAATTGCTTGAACCCGGGAGGTGGAGGTTGCAGTGAGCCGAAATCATACCATTGTACTCAAGCCTGGGCTGAGTGAGACTCTGTCTCAAAAAAAAAAAATCTATAAATGAGAATATGAAATTATTTGGCCTGCATTATAGAAAGATCCCTCTGTTTTCTGCATGGGAATCAACTAGAAACAAAATCAGTTGGGCCAGAAACAAAGAGAGCAGTAAGAAGCCCTTTGCAGTTATGCAGGAGAGAGGTAATAGTGACTCAGATCTAGCTAGTGTTGAGGGAGTGTTTGAAAAATGCTAAAGACAAGGAAGTAATAGCAGATTTGGTTAGTGATCAGATTTAAATTATGAGAGTGAGGAACTAATCAAAGGTGACATTCAGGACTGATTTAGGACTGATTTCGGGAGATACATGTATGGCAGTATTATTCATTGAGAAAGAACAGACTTGGAAAGAAGATAGTGGGAGTTAGGTGGGGCATATTGATTTTGAAATTCCACAGCAGCCAAGTGGTGATGATTAGTAGTCTCTCTGGTACATTGCAACAGATTCGTATCAACTTGCAAGAGCCAATTACGAATATTGAGATTTTTTGTGTGCTAGTTGTTAAGCAATCGGTAACTTAAAATTGACAATAGAGTATTTTTACTCCATAAAAATCAGCAAATGATAGAAATTATGCCTTCCTCTCTGCAGAGACCAAATTGACCAGATCACCACTGCAACTGCAAAAACTGGTCTCAGGAAAGCACTTCAGCCTGGAAACCTGAGCTCAGTGGTCATAATTAGAGTATGTCATTAAAGCCATGTGAGTAAACACAACACTTCCAGACAAATGTGCCAAGTGATTAAAAAAAAAGATAGTCACGGTTGATGTAATGGAAACCATAAAATGGAGAAGCCAATATAAAAGCTTTCTAGCCTTTATATTATAAGTATTCATCCCCAGAAAGGAATTCTGAAAGGAATTAAGAAAGAATAAGAGGGCCAGGCATGGTGGTATGGGAAGGCTGAGGGAGGGGGATTGCTTTAGTTCAGGAGTTTGACGCTGCAGTGAGCTACAATTGTATCACTGCACTCCAGCCTAGATGACAGAGTGAGACCCTGTCTCAAGGAAAAAAACAAAAAACAAAAAGAGTAAAGGGTATGAGAGACTATCAGGAACAGGAACTCTGGGGCCAAAAAAAAACAAAGAAAGAAGGCATTAACAATTAAGGGAATAAGAAAGACATCAAAATTTTATCCTTCTTGGAAAGAAATTTTTCAGGAATTTATTTGTGGTTTAAGTTTAAGAGGACAATAGTTTAAACAGCAACAAAAGTACAAACACAAAAATAAACCAGCAAACAGAAATAGCTGCTTCTTGCATGCTCAGTATAAGCAGAGATCTTTTCACTCTAAAAAGAACATGTAAAAGTTGTTTGTGTTAATGTGATATATGAAGGTGTTGGTACTTTAAGCTATGATAATATTCCATCACAGCCAGACTGATGAAATGTTAATGTTCAAAGCAAAGGACAAGCAGTTTGCTGCTCTTGTGGGCAGCATTGAGAAAGAAGCAATACACTTACTATGTTACATGGGTGTATCGGATAACCGTTGTTTCTGCTAATTTATAATGTAAAAGAGCATCTTTCTCCTCACATAGACCTTGTAAAAAGAGACTTAAAGTACGCCTAACCACTTGTTGAAAATTCGGAAAGCTTATCACCAAACTTAAGATACCTGCTCTTGCCCTGCAAGAATTTTGTATTAAAGATTGATTTTGATTGAAAAGAACAGATAAATGTACACTCATTTAAAAATAGGGCCTTTATTTCTCATATAGGAATCTGAAGCAGATGTGTGCTAATATTGTTTCAAAAAAGTCTAGGTTTCTCTTTTCCTTTTCCTCATGATCACCAAATGGCTACCTCGGTTTGGCTATGTCCAAGATTCCAGACAAAATGAAAAAGGAAGTGGAGGGCAACACCATCTTGTTTCTGATTGTGTTTATTTGGATGGAACTGCATCACTTAGCCACTTCTAGCTGCAAGATAAACTTTCTGGCCTTAATAGTAATCAGACAAGAAGAGAGTTGCATTTAGATATCATATTAGTCAACTTATGATATCTGCCTCAAATTTCTTTATTCAGAGGCTAAAATACCACAAGCTGGAAATGGTGATGGTGAAGAGAAACCAATAAAAACACAGCAAGCAGCTTATGACATTAGATATAGCTGTGAACTTTCAGCTAAGTCAGAAAGCTATTCTTTGGTGATATCCATTTAACATGCACAGTATACTGTGTACCACTGGGACAGGGAAGAATTAGTGAGGATGTGAGAGGTACCTTTTGCATGTATTGGCAGGCATACTGAGGTAAGCCTTTTGTAAAACCCCAGTATTATGTCTGTTTGAATTATTCAATGCCACTAAGCACCACTCCAGATGGATAGCAATAGAGGCTTATCACTATTCAGGGGATATCTGGGGAAGCGATATAATGAAAATCAGAAAATCTAAGGAACAAAAAGCTGGTCCTTGTCAAGCTTAAATCATTTGGCTCCTTTCATTTTGCCACGCCTTCTCAGTTGCAACTACAGAAAATATGCTACCAATGATGTTATATACAGTAACTGACAACATCTGCTACCTACCGCAAACACAGCCATTTGTTTGGCTAAATAAATGTGTGACCACAGGGAAATCACTCTGGCAGATTTACTGACATTGCCATGGTGTTTCAGTAATAAACTTGGGAATCATCTTTTGATACAGATGGCTGCAGCAGGATTATGCCACAGTGGGCTCTTGGAAATAAATTATCCAGCCAACTGGTTTGAATTCTAAAATGATGCTGACTCATAATAATTGACTACAACTTAATGAGAGTATTATCCTGTTATACTTAGTATGGCAGAGCCTCTAAATATTCCCCAAGTAATGTGAGTTCAGACTTAATTGCAGCACTAGGGGATTTTGCAAGGCAATGGCTTCACTCCTTTTTGACATTTAAACTTGGTCAACCCTGTTTTTCTTGAACCTGGGTATAGCAGTTTATCTGTATAGACAAATCACATTTATTTACCGGTGTTTATTTATTTATTTAATCAAAGAGGCTTGGCATCACATAGTTTTTAAAATATTTACGGTACCTTTCTTGGTGTTCATACAGAATAAAATGAATATATTCAAGTGACACACAAATAAAGACAAATACTTTTCCCCAATGGTTTAGAAATGTGTTCCAGACCTGTAGTTACATAACAATATATAAAGCACTCAAATGTGATAATGAAAAGTCTGGAATGTTAATGCCTTATTAATATTTCTAATATATCTCAGTGGTGAGATAATTACTATCTCTTGAAAAACAATTCTATTTCACTATTTTGTAAATATTCATCATAGAAATAGATTTAGACATAGACATAAAATAAACAAGCATCGTATATTCTGGGTATGTGGCAGGGAAAAGAAAACTCTCCCTGCCCTCATGAAGCCTATTTTTTGGAAACAATTTACATTTCTCAGAGTTCAGTGGTCACAAGAACCAACCACATTCATTAACAAAGCATGTTTTCCTATGCATCATTATATTATTTCATCTTAACAACAGAGAGAAACACTATGCTTATTTTTGATAAGAAGAAATGTGGTTCATAAATAAAATCTGATTAGAGAATACAAGAAGAAACACAGGTGTAGTAAGAAGTGATACTGGGTTAAAATAGAGTTGTGCTCTTACTGCTAAGACACACAGTCAGTCTATAATAGCTTGGTTGATCTCTATTAATAAAAGATCAAGAGAGTCATTGTGGTATAGAAATGTTTTAGAGATACTTCTGGAGTAATGGTTAAAAAGGACACAAATACTGTGGACAGCCAGTGGAATATATAAGCCATGGTATAATTTGGAATAACCGAAGTATATAATCTAATTAAATATATTATATGTCAAACCCTGTGATTACCTGATACTTGACAGCACTTTCTTCTACTTCTAGGAATAGGACCAGCTAGTTAGATAATGTATTTTGCTAAATAATATATTTATTATTCATTTCTCATTACTCTGAATTGAAAATGAAGAAAAATCAGTATAGACTATAAGCTAACACAAAAGATGAGGCTGTTAAATAAGAATCATCCAAATCAGATATTTTCCCCAGAATCAAGCTTTACTAATAGTTTCAAGGATATAAACAATCAAGTGGCACAGACAAAACTGAAAGAGGTCTCGGATGTTGAGGGTAGATCCAAGGCTATTAATTCTTCATTAACATCAGATGACTCACACAGTGGGGTTTTTAGGTTATTTATATAAGCTATATTGTATGGCTTCCATATCATTCTTCAGGTAGCCGTGATTCATTGAACCATAGCTCCTAGATTTGTTCAGCATAAGCAATCCTAAATCAGTGACACCCACCTAACAGTATTGTGTAGAGAAATGTTTTGCTCCAATCAAATATTGTTGCTGTATTTACTAAGAGATCCAGTTACCAGAACGTTCGCAAGGAGATTAGACAAGACTCACTATCTTGTTTCTTTCCCCAGAGGGTTCCCAGTAATTGAAGGAGAAATGAATCAAAGACAGGCAGCTTTAACTTTTTCTTTCCCAACTCAATGTAGACTTTCAATCTTTTATCATGAAATTATGAGCATAGCCGATTAGTTGATCTTCTTTTTATGAGAAAATGTAGATGAATTTCATATTCATTTGTGATTTGAGGGCTACTTAAATAATTCTATATATAAGCTCTAAGTCTAAAAAATAGGTTAGTATCATACAAATGAATGTCATAGTCATAAGGAAATTACTGGTTAATTTATTTAAAATAAAAATAATTTTTACATACTTCATGGGTTAAGGCAATGTTATTTTATACATGTTGAATAATCAAATATACAGAGCTATATTGCTTAAATATTTACACATAATTATGTGTATTAAATACACACAATTTCAAGTCGCAGTTGTGAAAGAAACTGATTTCTGCATGCAGGCTATAATGAATACATTTTTTATAGTGAAATAATTTTAATTCATTTTATATTTTGTTATTTTAGTTATAGTTCAGTATATGATTATTTGATTTGATTTAGAGAAAAAGAAACTTCCATAAAGGACTATGCAATCTCATTGATTTGCATCAATCTGATTGATTTGTGTGACTATACGAAGTTTTTTTTCTCCTTTCTGAACATCAATCCACCATCTGCAAAAAACATACATAAAAACTCATATTGATTCACTTTTATGTAACAAATATTTTTTGAGCATCTCCTTTGTGACAGAAACTGTTTTAGAAACTGAAGAAAATGCAGAGAATAAAACTGGAGAAATCCTCCCACTTTCATGGCCGTACTATGTTAAGTCATTATGAAGATTAAACAATATAATATGTATGCCTTCAATAAACATTAGCTTCATTTTTTCCCTAAACAATATTAACCTCTTTTCCATAACTTATTAAAGAGAAATGTGTTAATTATCATTTCAGGAACTTTAAACGGTCTGAGTTTACCCTACTCACAAGCTAACAGGTTAGCCTGTCCTAGGTTTAGAGTAACCAATAGAATTACATGAGGCCTCCGGGTCAGAAAAAAAGACAGTTTATTACTCACAGCACCAGCCCTAGCTATTGTTGGACATATGTTCCTCAAGTTCCAAATTCCCAAAGGGCGATATTATGAAAACAATATGTTGCCAGCACAAGTAGTGGGGGTAATTTATAGAGCTGTAGCCTCGACACTAGAAAATGCCAGTCTTATATAGGGGCTGCTGGCAAATCTGTCCAGAAAAAGATACTATCTTTATTATCTGGAATATTAGCAAGTCTGCTCTGGAGAGGTGAGGGAGATGTCTCTATCTTTACAATCTTAGAATTTTTCTAGGGGAGGGAGATATTTTTATCTTTATTAACCTGGAAATTAACTAAATCTGCTCCAGAGGGGATTACTGTCTCATTTTTACAGAAATCATTTACTTATACAATAATTTCTGAAAAGGCAATCTTAATTAAATTGACTGTTAATATCCAGTTGTGTCGAAACAAGAGAGACTTGTGGAAAATTCTCTTCCAATACCAACTTTCCAAAAATAATTGGTTACCCGATATTTATTTTATAAAGATAAATGCATACTTTCCAGGTTTTAGTGCCTAGAAGATGAGAGTTTCACCTTCTCATCACATGGGGGCAATGTCTGGAAAGAAAATTATGCCCTTAATTTCATATCCTTATTCTATGAAGAAGTAACCAATTTCACATTTGTGCGTGTGTGTGAATGGTAAGTATAGGATCTTATTTTTCTAGGCTATAGAGTTATGGTTGTGTTAGAGCAAGAACTCAGCTTTTGTCTCTTTGATCTGTGCTCCAGTACAGCAAGAGATCTGTTCTCCCCGTTTTGAATCCCTTTGAACTTCCTGTTTCTTTGTATCAAGGAGATCAGAGAAGACTTTCCCACAGAGGACAGAGGGAAACTTCTTATACTCTGGCTATCTGGGCTTTTCTGCCTACAACTGAATGGGCAGGTCAGGCCAGCCTTGAATTATAAGTGATTTTCAATTCTGAGGTAAGGAAATAGGAGACTCCACTTGAATCTTCCCCTAATCTGTGTTTTATAAATCAATTTGTATCAAAACATGCGTTTTGAATGTAATAGTTGCTGTGGCATTAATAAATGGTCTCCTGATATCTTTTTTGGGTACTGTTTTTCTTGGGTTGGGGTGGGGAGTAGGTTTTTTATCAAACAGAACCTGAAGGGAGAAAGAAGAAGAGGAATTCTTATGCCTCAGAATGCCCACTTAACACATTAATAACTCTAAGTGAATTATTTCCAATATACCATAGCAAGAAATTCCCAGTGTTAAAGTGAAGCTAAGACTCACTCTGCAACAACAAAGGATTTTATAACATAAAATAAAATGTGATGAAAACATTAAATGTATTGGTTTAACATTTGTTGATATAACAACTCTATTTCAGTGGCTGTGATAGCAGGTGATGGTTTTTTCTAATTTCATAGAAAAAAAAATCCAGTTCCTCCAGTAATATGTTTCTTAGGGGTTAAGGTAGACTCAGGTGGACTGAAATATCAATGAGAATAGAATAATACTTTGAAAGTTATAAGCAATCAAATATTCATTTTCAATGACAGATTCAGTAGTTCTAAATGATTATTTTTATCAAACATATATTCTATATATATGGTATAGAAAGAAATTATTTATTTTGAATCTATGTATCTATCTGTGTATACATATAGCTCTCTCTCTCTCTCTCTCTCTCTCTCTCTCTCTATATATATATATATATATATATACATGTACATTGATATAAAAGTATTTATTTTGAACCTGTGTGTGGCATGTGTGTTTGTGTGAGTGTGTGTGTGTGACTATATATATTATTCATATATAACTTTCAACACCAATGTGTGGGGAAGGCAGCTTTTATCATCTCTGAGGAAACATACTATCAAGAGAAAATGAGAAAAATTAACTGTGGTCATGCTGTTGTTATCCTAGCTGATGACCCAAGATAAAGAACACAAGTTCAAATGAAGAAAAAAGAGAGTTCACCAAAAAGACTCCCTGATTTCTGAGCCCTCAAACACAGATGCCTTGAGAAATAACATAGTCATCTTGGAAAATTATCAGATA
Organism: Cacajao melanocephalus; assembly: GCA_963573385.1. Lineage (NCBI taxonomy): Eukaryota > Metazoa > Chordata > Mammalia > Primates > Pitheciidae > Cacajao > Cacajao melanocephalus. Next base: position 17,931 of record CAUYLG010007294.1, read on the forward strand.
ACCCAAACACCAAGTAACAATGATAAGAAATTACAAGCTTCTTCTAAATACAAAAGGTTCAGAAAGCATCAGTAATACTTACTCAGCAGGGAAAATTATATTTACGCAACATACCTGAAAACTTGTGATTTGCATATCATTTTGTCTGACTTATTGATCTTAATGACTGCTTATTAAGCACCTAGTGATGAAAAACATTATGTGAGATAATAAGAAAGTACAAAGTATTATTATGTAAATGTGTTTGACAAGGTGTACAACTGCAAATTTAGTCTCATACTGATTTCACTTCTGCAATATTCTCTTTAGTTTATCCTTTCTTTCCAGTTGCAACACTACTAATCATTAGTCTTTTGATCTTCATAATCCACTTAACTTTCAAAATACCCCAAAAGTAATTTTCTCAAGTTAAGCATGGCATTCAAGGCCATTCACTTCTTCACTCCAATCTACATTTTTAGTCTTATTTTTCAATGACATACCATCTATCAGACCTCAGCCACATCAACATTGTGCCATTCTCATCATTGACTGTTGAAATCCTATTTTTCAAGGCCCAAAACATCTGTCACCTTTCATGTATATATGTCTGGATATTGTCTCACTATTTTTTATCTTCTTTTTTTAGACTCTCAAAACTTTCTCTTTTATGTAATTTATGTAATTATTACAATTTCTGTAATTGTCTATATCAAATAATCTTTTCTTTGAGCTATGATTTAATAAATTTGGCAAGTAAGGAAAATGCCATATTTGTATCCCTCATAGAAACTAGGAAGAGCAATTAAGCACTAAAAATGTTTTGTTAAATTTGTGTCAACAATTTAATTATCTAGATTTTAAGGATTTATTATTTAAAATAAATGAAATAAGAACAGTCCTCAAGAACATTTCTAGCTGTTAACATGACATGGTACCAAATAGTCATTTAAGGATGACCTGGAGGAAAAGAGTTGTGGCTTCAATATTGATTAATAGTGTATTTGTAGTTTTCTGTTTCTACCTTTGGTTTACTTCCATGGCAAAATCAGTTAATCCTGAATTGCTTATTGTAAGTAAATCTTAAAAATGATTCTCTATGCTTATCCAAATATATAATCAGGAATTTCATTTAATTCTAAAACAAAAATTATTTTACATGTGAATTACAACTCAATTAAGTGGGGGGATATGTACAAATACACATGAAAATGTTGAGTATCATATAATGTGTAAAAGGGCATCTGGTGTTCATGATGCAGAATGATATGGGGTATCTGCACCAATTTTTCTGTATTGCCAGGTATTCCAGAAGCCAGCATTTATCCTTTGATTAAAACATACACACACACACACACGCACACACACACACACACACAGTCCCTCCAGTCATATAATGTTTCTAAAGGGTTAAGCTAGACTCAGGTGGACTCACATATTAATGCAGATACAATAATAATTTGAAAGTCATATGCAATTCAATATTCATTCCCAGTGATAGATTCAGAAGTTCTAGGTGAATATTTTTATTAGTATTCTATTTCTATCCTATTATTTATATCTGACCAAAAACTAACAAAATCTAAAAGGGACTCCAGAAATGATCTAGTACAAGCCCATTGTTTTACAATTTAGAAAACTTGTGATTCAGTGAGATAAAGTGATTTGCTCAAGATTACACAGACAATCAATATGAAATTTTTTAGTTCTCCTGAGTCCTGATCAGGATCCACTTTATTTTCCACATATACTACATTATGTTACATTCCCAACAACTACTGTACATATTAGGCACATAATATTTTTAAGCTAAATTTTGTTTTATGTTTTCTTATGTTCATTTATTTTCCTTACCCAATTATTGTTCACTTAAAAAATATGTTTTTCCTAATCAACTCTGTGCTTCTACTACATGAAAATACGTAAGTTAATCAAGCCCCATGTCTATCACCTTCTTGCCTTCACTGAATAAAAATAAGAAGTAAATTTCCATTAAAAAATAATGTCAGTGAAAGACACCAGGAAAGGTAAAGTAATGGGGCTGGTCATTGATAAACTAATGTAATGAGATAAAGATCCGAGAATTGTAGATGAAACTATGAGGTCAAGAGAAATTGAATTTTGCTGTGATGGAAATAGATGGCTCTTGAATCTAAAAGATTGATAGTCTGAAAACAAAGGAAAGAAAACAGAATAATAGACAGCCTTACAACTCATAACTGGCACACACAATGTTGATCTAGACAATATGCCAATTTAATAATAGACTGTGATATCCTTTAAAATCACTAGGGTCTTAAAGCAAAGTTTAGGGAGTTCTAAATCTTTTCCCACAGGAAACCAACCTGTCTAAATTCATGATCATTTTCCATTTGTAAGAATACAAACTATTTTATAAGACATGAGCAGATGTCCATGCATCAAGGCAAAAATCTGTTCCACTAAGAGAAAGCTTTTAGAATTCTCAGAAAATAGTCTTCTTCTAACACAATCAAATATGATTATCATTTTACAGGTTCAATTCTTTATAACAGTAAAAGTCCTGAATAAACTACAGCATAAAACTACACACAGCATAATTATGTGTAGGGATTTGGATGATGTTCTTACAAAAAGATATATGCAAATCCCAACCCACAGGACACGCGAATGTAACGTTATCTGGATGTAGATTCTATACAGATGACTTAAGTTAAAGATCTCAAGACCAGGTCTTCCCAGATTCAGGGTTAGCCCTAAATGGAATCATTGGAGTCTTCATAAGAAAACAGAGAATGACAGTTGAGACACTGAGACCCATATCAGAAAGAGCCATGAGAATATAGAGGCAGAGACTGAGGTTTTGGAGCTACAAACCAAGGAATGCCAAGGACAGCTGGCAGCCACAGAAGTTAGAAGAGAAACATGGAAGAGTTTTTTTTTCAGCTCCTGCAGAAGGAATCAACCCTCTTAACAACTTGATTTCAAACCTCTGGCCTTTGAAGTCTGAACGAATGAAGTCTGAAAGTGAGAGTAAATATCTGTTTGTGATTATCACTCAAGTTGTGATAATTTGTTTGGGCATTCCTAAGGAACTAGTACATTACATAATCTATTTTTGTATAAATGATAGTTGATTTAGGAAAAGAAATTGAAAACTTAGATCTCTTTAAAAATGTTTGCACACTAATTTCAAAGAAACACAATTTAACCTACTCTGAAAGGTTTTGGTTTTAAGTTGCAGTACACATCAGGAGTGTTTTCTGGTAAACATTCTAATTGTCATAAATCACACCATGATGTGAAAGAATATAAGATCATGTCTTAAGTTTATTTAACTTATTTTTTTTGTTGTTGCTTTTGATTTCACTCTTAAGAGAAATGATGGCTGAAGTTGTTAACTAATCACAAATAGAAGGCTCTAAGGTTGCTATGATTGGATTAAATTTTTGTGTGCCCCTCCAAATATCTTGTTGACACTTAATCCTCAATTGAGCAGTATAAATATGTCTATTGATATGGTTTGGATTTGTGTCCTTGACCAAATCTCATGTTGAATTGGAGGAGGGTCCTGGTGAGAGGTGATTGAATCACGAGGGCAATTTCATCCATGCTGTTCTCATGATAATTAGTGAGTTCTCAGGAGATATGATGGTTTACAAATGTGTGACACTTTCCCCTTCCGGCTCTCTCTCTCCTGCTCTACTATTGTAAGATGTGCTTGCTTGCCCTTCACCTTCTACCATGATTGTAAGCTTCTTAGCCTCCCAGTCATGCTCCTGTTAAGACTGCTGAACTGCGAGTCAATTAAACCTTTTTTCTTCAAAATTATCCTGTCTCAGGTAGTTCTTTACAACCGTGCAAGATGTACTAATGAGGGACTGTGTTAAGGAAAACAGAGTCCACAAGGGGCGTGGTTTCAAAGGCAGGAACTTTCCAGCGCCATGCCGCCACCCACGTCCCATCCGTGCCTGGCTAGGTAGAAATTCCAGGTGAGCCTCTTTGCTCAAAAAGCCAGTGAAAAGCTCCGGAAGGAGGGGCCTCTAGTTGCAGACCTAGCAGCCCATCCAGTATGGAAGTCAATGATCAATTATTCCAGAGGAAATTTGAAAGAACTGCTCTCATTGGACACGAACATGAATGGGGTGGGAATAACTCCACGGTTAAAAACCCACTGCTCCTTACCTATACGGATTCCTGTCTTGGATCCCCTTCCACAGCACCGTGGGAACTCTCTCCTCTCTGTTTCTCTCTCTCTGTCTAATAAATCACTCTCTGCTAGACTCTTTGGGTCGGATATATTTATTCCAATGGTAAGCTCACTGCACCTCCAGGATCCCTTCCCCATTCCTGGGGTAAGAGAGGTCAAGGACCTGGGCACATCAGGGGAAAACATCGGAGAGCAGGAAGTGTCTTTGGGACTCCCCCGCAGCTCTGCTCCGGTCCCCCAGTTACATCTTTGGCTAGCACAGATGTGGACCTGAGCCCCTGTACCCTGCCCTGGTTATACTAATACAAAAAAATTGGTACCAGGAATGCGGGGCACCTTTTTAAAAGTAGCTGAATATGTGGAAGTGACTTTGAAACTGGGTAATGGGCAGAGGTTGGAAAAGTTTGGAGGGCCCAGAAGAATATAGGAAGAAGTTTGGAACTTCCTAAAGACTTGCTGAATGGTTGCAACCAAAATACTGATAGTAACATGGACAGTGAAGTCTAGGCTGAAGTGATCTCAGATGGAGATGAGAAACTTTTTGGGAACTGAAATAAAGGTGATTCTTGCTATGCTTTAGCAAGGAGACTGGTGGCATTTTATCCCTGCCCTAGAGACCTGTAGAACTTTTAACTTGAAAGAGATGATACAGGGTATCTAGCAGAATAAATTTCTAAGCAGCAAAGCATTCAAGGGGTGTCCTGGATAATTCTAAAAGTGTACACTCATAGGCATGAAAAAAGAGATAGTATGGAATTGGAACTTATATTTAAAAGGAAAGCAGAGTATAGAGGTTTGGAAAATTTGTAGCGCAGTCATGCAGTAGAAAAGAAAACCCACTTAATGGGGAGAAATTCAAGCCAGCTGAAGAAATTTACATAAGTAAAGAGGAGCGGAAAGTGAATAGCCAAGACAATGGGTAAAATGTCTCTAGAACATTTCAGAGACTTTCTTGGAAGCCCCACTCATCACAGGACTGGATCCTAGGAAGGATAATTGATTTTATGGATCAGGCCCAGGGCCCTGCTGCTCTGTGAAGCACCCTGTGTCACTCACTGCTGCTCAGCTTTAGCTGTGGTCAAAAGATGCCAAGGTACAGCTTGGGCCATTGGTTCAGAGAGTGCAAGCCCCAAAACTTGGCAGCTTCCACATGGTTTTGAACCCGCAGGTGTGCAGAAGGCAAGAGGTGAGGTTTGGGAATCTCCACCTAGATTTCAGAAGATGCATGGAAACACCTGGATGTCCAGTCAGAAGTCTGCTGCATGGGCAGAGCCCTCATGGAGAACCTCTACTAGGGCAGTGCAGAGAGAAAATGTGAAGTTGGCACCCACACACACAATCCCCACTGAGACACTGCCTAGTGGAGCTGTGAGAAGAAGGTCACTGTCCTCCAGACCCCAGAATGGTACATCCACTGACAGTTTGCTCTGTGAACCTGGAAAGGCTGAAGACACTCAATGCTAGGCTTAAGGTACTCAATACCAGCTATTGAAAGCAGCCATTGGTACTGTACCCAGCACAGGCACAGAAGGAGGGACGCACAAGACCTTAAGATTCCATCCCTTGTATTGCCATGGCCTGGATGTGAGACATGGAGTCAAAGGGGAATATTTTGGAGCTTTAAGATTTAATGACTGCCCTGTGGTTGTTTCTGACTTGAATGAGGTCTGTACTCCTTTTGTTTCAGCCAATTTTTCCCATTTGGAATGGGCATATTTGCCCAAAGCCTGTGCTCCCATTGTATCCTGGAAGTAACTAACATGTTTTTTATTTTATAGGCTAATATGTGAAAGGGACTTACCTTGTCTCAGATGAAACTCTGGACTGTGGAATTTTGAGTTAATGCTGAAATGAGTTAAAACTGGGGGACTGTTGAGAAGGCATAATTGTATTTTGCAATGTGAGAAGAAAATGAGATTTGTGTGGGGCTTGGGCAGAATGATACAGTTTTGATTTGTGTCCCTGTCCAAATCTCTTGTCAGATTGGAGGAGGGTCCTAGAGGTAGATGATTGCATTATGAGAACAGATTTTCCCCTTGCTGTTCTTGTGATAGTAAGTTCTTGTGAGATCTGATGTCTTCAGTGTGTAGCATTTCCCCTTCTCTCTGTCTGTTGCCACCATTGTGAAAAAGGTGCTTGCTTCCCCTTTGCCTTCTGCCAAGATTGTAAGTTTCCTGAGGCTTCCCAGTCATGCTTCCTGTTAAGCCTGCAGAACTGTGAGTCAATTAAAACACCTCTTTTCTTCGTGAACTAACCAGTTTCAGCTAGTTCTTTGCAGCAGTGTAAGAATGGACTAATACATCTATCTAAGTAAAACACCACTACTTACCTTCTCGAAATGATCCATGTGTCAAGTGTACCTCCACTTGTTTCAATGATATCATTTGTAAATTGAAAATGTGAGGTTACTGGGTTTTTATCCAAACAAAAAGCTTAGGATTCAATAAGACAATGATGTTGGGTAAAGATGAGAGAAGTGTCTTACATTTATAAATATAAAGTTTATCAACACTCTGGGGAACACTGTAGTTGATGTTTAAGTTGTAAAGATAGAGACTGTCTTAGCTGACTTCTACTTAACTCACCAAATCAATGAACACTCTCCCTTCACAATAGAACCAGGGTCCAGGGGACTTCCCTAAAGTCAGCTTCCACAATTCTAGGTTTGTTATTTAAATTGTGTGCTTGTCAAGAGGTGCTTGTGTTTTTTCCTTCCATATTTGTTTCTCTTGTTATTACAGTCAATACAATACTTACTCTGATTAAATGTAAATGCAAGGAGAAAAAGTTGTATGTTAATGCAAACTGTTAAATGATTCTGACTTTATAAAGGTAAGCCACTAAAGCAAAATTGTTATAAGAATAGATGCGGAAGAGGTGAATGAAAATTATTTAGAAAAGAAAAGATCATAAAAATCTACAAATATTTTGTACTGGCTTTACTTAAAAGTGTTTAAAAACTTTAACTTCACCTTAAGAAACCTATACTGGAAATTGTAAAGGATACATTAAATAGAGTGTTTTTGCTGTTGTTTATTTTATTTGCAAGAAAGAGTATACAGGTTTCTATCAGCAGACACATTCAAGGAAGACTTGACTCTACATAAACAGAGTAGTTAATATATAACCCTTTTTTGTTTTAGGCTAAAATAAAACATTTAAGACACATATTTATCATGTTTTTAGATTTTTGGACTTCAACTGAGTTTTCCAGTAGCTTAGCAACTACACAGATGATCACAACTTTTGATGGGGTTATTTATGTCTTGATAAACTCTAGAAACCCCATCATAAAGTTAATATATCATAAATCAAACAACTGTTAAGTCTGGTGCCCCCTATTGGTTATGATCTTGTGAAGTGAGAAATAGATTGTTTCCACAACAAAAGCCCAACCAATGGACAGGGGTTTCACCTGCATCAATACTGAGCACTTTTTAATGAAATTTTTCTAATGGGTTTATTTGCCATTTTAATTTATGAATTAATAATTTCTAAATAATTTTGTTGCTCAAACTGTGACTCCTTGTATAATAATAATTATTATTAAAAAAATCATAATTTAAGACAGCTGTCTTAATAAACTTATACTTTTAAAACATGTAAAAGCCTAAATAATTACATAGAAGAATCATGTTGGAATATATTCTGTTTGCAGAAAATGATTCCAGCTGAAACTTTTAGAGAACAGCTAAATATTTTCAAATTTTTCTGTGGTATACTCATATAGGTTTGATCTTTGGATATCACTTTAAATAATTTAGTTATTTTGTTCCTCTCTTGAATTCTCCCAAACTCCTGAAACAGAATATATTTTTGATTGATTATGCTGTCTTTTTCCTCCTCCTCCCTCCCTTCCTTTTGTTTGTTTTATTCAATACATATTTATAATGCACCTACTATGCGAGCTGTTTTTTAAGACTCTAGTGAACCAAATAAACACAATCTCTAGACTCATGGAATGATATATACTGGTGAAGAGAGAGACATAACGTAAATAAATATGCAGATATTAACTAACTAAAATTATAGTAATTGCTATAAAGAAGTAAAGAGTGTTATAAAATGCATAAGAGGGATTGGACTAGACTAGTCTGGCATAGTGGAAAGAACTTCATTGGAGAAGCTGACATTAAGGTGAAACCGGAAAGATAATCTAAGCGAGTCAAAACAGTGTGGAAAGGAGAGTAGTGAGAGTTCTAGGCAGATGGAACAGTCTATGTAAGGGTCATTTTGGAGCATGGGGAAGAAATCAAAGATCTTATGATTTTGGTAAGGTACTGCAAAAGCAAGTCTAGGAAAAAGCTGCATCAGACTGCATTAGTGGGCACTTGTAACAAATGAAGATTACAGAGACCCACTCATGACTTCCTAATGGAGAACATCTGGTAATAAAATCTGGTCACTTCCTTCTTGGCAAATACCCAAGTGGTTCTTTTGGAATGGAGAAGTAGTTTGAGATTTACTGAATTACACTAATTTACTTTCTAAAAGTATTACCATAGCAAATCTAAGAAATGGCCTTACAAGGCCAAGCTTTATAATCATATTCAATTCTGAAAACACTAAGTTCTTTCTTTCTCTTTATTTTATTGTCTTTTTTTTTTTTACCCCAAGACAACAACAAAGAATTATATCTAGGGAATGTAGTAAAAACTTTTTTTTTAATAACTGATACCCTACTTTCTCCTCATAAACTATCAAAGGACTAGGCAGTAGCATCTATTTCTCTCAAGGTACACATCAGAAACAGTGGCCCAAAGAGGTTAATTGCCTTTCTGGGAATCACAGTTTGCCCAAAGTAGTGCAAAGATCTCCTGACTCCCATGTCCACATCCTTGCCCCCTATATCCTCTGCATCCCTTTATCTCATCAGGGGGTCATTAGTATTTGTTCTCTTCTCCAAATGGCACTTTTCACACGAACACTCAAAGAAAAAGGAAAACAATAGGAAATGCTGAATTTTGAACTTTTCACAGATGATATTTTCAGAAATTGATGTCAAGAATAAAATAGCTGTTGGCAGTTACAACTGTTTGGATGTCATTTTACAAAACAATTGCCTATGAGGTCTTCATGGATTAAAGTTTTCACATAAATTGGGGAAGGCTGGCTGACTGCTCTCCCTTCTGACCTCCTCTCACTGGCAATTTTTACATAACTACATAGCACAGTTGGTTCCCAGATCTGCTAACCTTCTCCTTGCCTAAAGAAATCATAACTATCAAAGAAGAGCTTCAAATGGAGAAGTCATAAAAATCTTGGGGGCTATTCTCATTTATTAACAGGTTTTGAACTTACAGCATCCCCTGAACATGGATGATTCTCATCAGTTGTGAAATGAGACTAACTTTATCCCTAGAGATTGGTCAAACATATCAGCCTCAGCTATATGGAAGATAGGCATTGTAAAGCAGTTTCGCCTGGAGATGTCCTTACTACTGAATTTCTGAAGCAGAAACTAGATTGTTTGATGGAGCCAGCCACATGCTCATTTTAGTGAAGGGGAATAATTAGCAAGTCACAACATTGAAGTTTAACAGAGACACCTCCTTAAAAAGATAGACTTTCACATGATCCCCAAGGTCCCATCTCCTAGTATTCATGCCTTTGTGTACCCCTCTCTCACTAAGTGTGTCCTGGACCTATGACCTGCTTCTAAGCAATGGAATACAGAAAAGATGATGTATGTTTGTAATCACAAATACAAAATTACATCACATAAAACTGTAGTGTCCATCTTGCAAGGAGAGATTTTCTTTCCTTGAATCGCTTTAAAGAAGCAGGTTTCCATGTTATCAAGTGCCATATGGAGAGCACCACATGGCTACTAGGTAAGAATCACCTATAGCTTACAGTCAGCAAGAAAATTAAGTCTTTCACACAGTAACCTGCAAGGAAATGCATTTTGGGAGCAACTACACAAGTTCCCTGATAGAGGCTCAGATCATACCACAGTCAAAAATATGATTGCAAACTTTTGAGATTCTAAGTAAACCATTACCTAAGAGACCAAAGTCAATCGTTCCTGGACTCCAAACCCACAGAAACTATGCAGTAACAAATGTATGTTGTTTTAAGTCACAAGTTTGTGGTATTCTTGCTATGCTTCAATGCATAACTAATACAAATTTGCAAAACACTATTTGTATAGAAAGTAGATTCCTCTGTAGAGATCTTGCCAAGGAGTCTATTCCCTGAAATAAAATAATGAGCTCCTAATCTAAATACTCAAGCTTGTAGGGAAGGGTAGTTAAAGATATTTGGGAAATGACTTCCTATTTTCTAAAGGTGGGGATTTGAAGTTACTAAAGCAGCAATAAACCAAAAAAGTTGTCTGCTTTTTTTTTTAATTTTCATCTTTATAGGATGAGTTCCTTCTAGCAAAAACTTGGTAACTTAGACTTTACTTATATAATAGTGTAATTATTGGATGTTTTTCTTTTTCTACCGTTCAAACCCAGATCGTTACACCTTCACTAAAGTATTCATATGGTCATGGTCTTGGGCTAGTCTATAAACAGACAAGATACTCGTTCTCCTTACCTGATCTTGCACCTGCTCACTCCTCTTTATCTCCTTAAGTTTCTGTTCTCTACCTTATTTGTCTTCCCTTTCTCTTACCTATTTTGTAGCTCTTAGCTCAAACATAATTTACTCCTAAAAGTTTTCACAACTCCCTAACTCTAGCTTAAGAGTTTCTTCACTGTATGTCAGTAAGCATTTAATCTTGCCATAATATGCTTGTCTCATTATGGAAATGTTCTCTTTATTATCCAGTCTCCTTCACTAGAATGCAAGCTCAATATTGAAGGTAGTATCTTGGTCACCTATTTATCTTCTGTTCCTTAGCTTCTAGCTTAATGCATAAGTGCACACATAACGATTTTATTTTAAATAAATGAAAGAATGTCATAGTAACAAGAGTGGAAGCATTGGAGTCAAATTTATGCTCAAAGTTTAGTTTACTGTGTGACCTTGGGTAAATTACTGAATTTATGTTAACCTTGATTTCCTCATCTGGCAAAATGAGAACTATTAACTTCCATCCCTTCTGTGATTCATTGAAAAATTAGGTTTTTCTTTTCAAAAATTGAATCACTGTTTATGCTTTTATAGTGTAACTGACAGGGCCCGAGGGTTTGGGATACAGTATTGTATAAAAGAGTCAAAATATTTGTCTCTGAAAGCGTAAAACATTTAATAAACAAGATGGATAAAATATACAGTATGCTAGGTAGTGATAAGTGCTAAGGAGAAAAATTAATTACAGAACAGAAATAAGAAGACTTGGTGAAGAGGAATTGCAATTTTAGATAAGGTAACCAGAAAAGACCTCATTGAGAAGGTATCATTTATGTAAAAATGTGAAATGGATGCAACAGCTAGGTATGCCAATAACTAGAAGAACATTTCTGACATAGATGGTGGGTTATGTGTAGTAATTAATTTTTTGGAATAATCAGTGGCACAGTAGCTGTCACATAGAGTTCCCAGGATTGTTAATTATTACCTCACATTCATTTTTAAATATTTTCATTTTTGATTCTAAACTACACACTCATTATTTACATACTTCACTGTTTGTTCTTGAAAAATGCCTCAATCTTACAGTCATCAGACTCAATCTATCACATATGTTGAGAAAAACAATATTTATTTTGATTTTCCTACATGGAAAGTTGGAAAGTAACTCTGCAAGTGGCAAGTAGGCACCAATCATTTTTTCAGTTTTCTAGGTAGTAGGATACTAGAGCATCAATATCCAATGCAGGAATTCCATAAGGAAACATTAAAGCTGCCAAAACTCTTCATTATGAAGGCATTTGATGACTATCTATTCAGGCAGTGAAATACAGCTCACAAAAACATTTATAAAAACTTACTTATCATTTAATCTAATTTTGATTCTGAATTCTTATACTCCTGGACTTACAGAGACTCCAGCCTCAGGCATTCTTGAGACTCCCGTACCTTGGATGTAAAGAGGTAGTGTGAAAGCACAGAAGAGGCGTTTTTATTGTCCCAGGTTACATGGGTCTTTAGGACCATGATATCTTTTGAGGACACTGTCCTGGAACAAGATTTATTGTCCTATCCTCTGCTCTTCTAAATGTCTGTGTTTTTCATTAAAGATTTCAGTGCATAAAGACATGTCTTCATAATAGGTTTGGACTTTTGGAAACAACAGTCAATGAGGGATATGTCTTATATTTAATGTCAGTTTATCTTCTAGACACATATCTCCCTTGCAGCAAGGCAATGAGCAGACAGCTATTTACTAGAAGGTGGAAAGGAAAACGATGAAATGCAAGGAGAAACATAAAAGTTCCTATTTTAAACGTCATCCAAACAAATCTAAATGATAATACCTCCAAGAGTATTTATATTTAGTGGAAATCAGGAAAAATTGAAATTCATTATTATAATTGGCTTCATCTCTCTTTCCTTCCTTCAACGATGCTCTTCTTTTGCATAGCAATGATCAAGCTCTTGATAACTATTTTTAGAAATACATTAAATTCCATATCCTTTAAATACTTGATGAAATACTGAACAATAAACAAACAAACAAAACATCTTTCTGCATCATCAACTTTCTTTTGCATCAGTAAGTTAGAATTTGTGAAAATATAAAAATAATTATGACACATTTATTTTCATTTATGATTATTTTTTAGCCTGATTGCCTCTAGGAATTATGTTGAACATGGCTCAGACACAGTCAGCCTAAATCAAAAAGATAATAAAAGGCTTTCTAACACTATAGCTAGAAAATACTTTTGAAGTTGGTGGCAGTGATATTTCCCTGCATCAAGTGATAGGACTCAGCCAACACAACAGAGGTATTCTGTGAATAGAGTCGGTATAATGTGCTTAAAATCGAAATATTCCCAATAGATTCAGAGAGGTAAAGAAAAGAAAAAGATATTTTCAGTTATTTTGTTTTAATATCATGTTTTACTTGATTTGACCTAGTTTCCTCTCTCTCTGTCAAATCTCTCAGGTGGGTTGGCTCTCATACTTGAATCTTTTGCACTACCTCATTTGAAATGAAAAACAGGTTGCTATAACTCACCTCTTTGTGAAATTCTTTAGTACCATCTTCTAGATTAACAATGTATTTTATAGTCAAACCCTATGTTGTACTCTTTGTTACTGACGCATTATAATTGTACGTATTTAAGGGATACAATTTGATATTTTCATAAATAGGTTGTTAGTTAATTCAATCAGGGTAGTTAGTGTATCCATCACCTCATACATTATTCATTTCTTTGTAGTGAGAAGCTTCAAAAGTATCCCTTCTAGCTATTTCATAATATGCATTATTTTACTGTGAACCATAGTAACCATACTGTGCAATAGAACATTGTATTTTACTAATCCTATCAAATTGTAATTTTGCACTCATTGGCCAACATATCCCCATCCTTCCTCCCGTCTACCTCAGTCCCTGATAACACCACTGTTGTACTCTGTTTCTATGTGTCACCTTTTTTAGATTCCACATATAAGTATGATCATTTGGGTTTTCTTTCTGTGGGTCTGGCTCATTTTGCTTACCATGATGTCTTCCAGGTTTATCCAATGACAGGAATTTATTCTTTTTATGGCTAAATAGTCTATTGAGCATATATACTACATTTTTTTAATCCATTTATCCATTGGTGGACACAGGTTGATTTCATATCCTGGCTATTGTAAATACTGATGCGATAAACATGGGAGAGCAGATATCTCTTCAAATACTGACAATTTCTTTTAGACACATACCTATTAGTGGTATTGCTGGATCATATGTTAGTTTCATTTTTAGTGTTTTAGCAACCCCCATATTGTTTCTATAATAGCTATGCTGGTTTACATTTCCACCAACAGTGTATGTGTTCCCTTTTCCATATCCATGCCAACATTTGTTATTTATTTATCTTTTTGAGAATAGCCATTTTAACTGGAGTTAGGTGGTATTGCAATGTGGCTTTGATTTACATGTCCTAGATGATTACTGATATTGGGAATATTTTATGTCTCTGCTGGTCATTTGTATGTCTTCTCTTGGAAAATATCTATTTATGTATTTGTCCATTTATCAATTGGGTCATTTCATATTTTGTTTTTGAGCTGTTTACAGTATTTGTATACTCTGGATATTAACCCCTTGGGATACATGTATAGCTTGTAAATATTTTCTCCTATTTTGAAGGTTGTCTCTTCACTCTGTCACAATTATTTTATTTGCTGAACAGAAGTTTTCTATTGTATGATCACATTCATCTATTTTTGCTTCAGTTGTATGCTTTTTAAGGTCTCCATAATATCCTTCCCAGACCAATATCCTGAAATATTTCCCCCATGTTTTTTTTTGAGTAGTTTCACAGTTTGGGGTCTTATATTTAAGCCTTTATTTGGAGGTCAATTTTTTTAAGTAGTGAGAAATAGAGATTTTGTTCTATTCTCTCATTTGGGATTATCCAGTTTTCCAAGCACCATTTATTGAAGAGGCTGTACTTTCTCCAAGTGTGTTCTTGACACCTTTGTCTAAAATCATTTGACTATAAACGCATGGGTTTATTTCTGGACTCTCTATTCTTTTCCATTGGTCTGTGTGCCTGCTTTCATTTCATTACCACAATGTTTTTGTTATCATAACTTTATACCATATTTTAAAGCTGAATAGTGTGATGTCTAAAGTTAGTTTTTTCCACTCAGAAATGCTTTGCCTTTTGAGTCCTTTGTGTATCATATGAATCCTATGATTCTTTTTCTATTTGTGTAAAGAATGTTATTAGTATTTTGATAAGGATTATATTAAATCTGTAGATTGCTTTGAGTTGTATTATCATTTTTAAAATATTAATTATTCCAATCCATAAACACAGACTACCTTTCCATTTCTTTGTGTCCCTTTGTGTCCCCTTTCATAAAAATTTTATAGTGTTTTCAATGTAGATATCTTTTACTTCTTTGGTTAAACTTATTCCTAAGTATATAAGATTTTGTAGTTATTGTAACTGAAGTTGTTTTCTTGATTTTTTTTTTCAGACTGGTTCACTAACACTATATAGAAACACTACTGATTTTTATGTTGATTTTGTATTCTGCAACTTTATTAATTTGTTTATTTGTTCTAACAGTTTTTGTTAATGAAGCCTATAAGGTCTTTTATGTACAAGATCAAATTTTTCGCAATCAGGGACAATTTTATTTCCTCTTTTCCAATGTATATATCTTGTCTTTATTTTTCTTGCCTAATTACTCTGGCTAGGACTTCCCGTTGTATGTTGAACAGAAATGGTTAAGAGGGCATCCTCATCTTGTTCCAGGTCTTAGGACAGATTTCAGTTTTACCCATTCCCTATGATGTGAGTCGGGTTTGTTACATAGGGCAATTATTGTGTTGAGGTACATACTATCTATACCTAATGTGTTGAAAGTTATTTTTGAATTTGCCAAATGCTTTATCTGCAGCTATTGAAATAATCATGTAATTGTTTTTCTTTCTCTTAATAAAGTATATAACATTCATTGATTTACATTTGTTAAGTCATCCTTGCATCCCATGGAGGAATCCTACTTAACTATAGTGAATGATGTTTTTTAATGCTCCCTTGGATTCACTTTGCTAGTATGTTGTTGAGAAATTTTGCATTTATTTTATAAGATGTATTGGCCTATAGTTTTCTTCTTTATTTTTTATTTTATGTTCTCATCCAGTTTTGGAATCAGGGTAATGTTGGCTCATGAAGTGAGTTTGGAAGTATTAACTTTTCTTTAATTTTCTGACATAGTTTGTAGAAAACTGTTATTAGTTATTTAAATGTTTGATAGAATACAAGAGTGAGGACATCAAATCCTGCAATCATCATTGATGAAAGACATTTTTAACAGATTCAATTTCCTCACTTATTATTGGTCTGTTTAGATTTTCTATTTCTTCATAATTTAATCATGATAGGCTGTATATATCTAGGAATTTCTCAGTTTCTTCTATGTTATCAACTTTGTTGGTGTGGTTGTTCATAATAGCTTTTTATGGTGTTTCTGTGTCTGAATATGTTTTTATTGTACCTTATTTCTCTCCCACACATGTAATTTTTCTTGTGATAAAATACATATATAGTTTAATGTCTTTACCATTTTTAGGTGTGCAGTTTAGTGGCATTGAGTGCATTCATATTGTTATGCAGTCATGACCATTCTTCATCTCCAGAACATTTTTTATCTTAGAAAACGGAAACCCCATACCTATTAAATAATAACTCTTTATTATTTGCTCTCCGCATATATTGGCAACCGCCATTCTACTTTCTTTCTTTCTTTATAATTTTGACTACTCTAATTACCACACTTAAGGAGAATCATGCAGTATCTGTTTTTTTGCAATTTGATTATTTTGCTTAATATAATATCTTCAACATTCATCTATATTGTGGCATCTGACAGAATGTCTTTCAGGTTTAAGACCAAATAATATTTTATTTTATGTACAGACTTCATTTTGCTACTTCATTCCTCTATCAGTGAACACTTGGCGTTCTGGTTTTCATTTTCCTAATGATTAATGATGTGAATCCTCTTTTATGTGCTTAGTTATTTGCACATCTTCTTTGGAGAAATGTCTATTCAATTCCCTTGTCCAACTTGTTTTTTTTTTTAATTGCTGATTATTAGGAGTTATCTTTGTATCCTACATATTCATTACTTATCAGATATGATTTGAAAACATTTTTTCCCATTTTGCAGGTTGCATTTCACTCTGTTAATAGTGGTTTTTGATGAACCCAATTTTACATTTTTATAGAGTCTAATTTGTCTATTTATTTCTACCCCTTCTTTCTTGAGTGATATATTAACTGGACAAATAATTCTAAGTTTAAATATTGTTTTCATTAAGTACTCTAAGAATGTTGCTCCTATCTTCTCACTTGCATTATTTCCAATGAGTAATTTTTGCTCATGTCTTTACCTTTGTGTTTCTGCCCATAATGTTACTTAGTTTTGTCTTTTTCATTAATTTATAACACTTGCTTCTCTTTCTTTTTCTTTCTTTCTTTCCTTCCTTCTTTTTCTTTTCTTTTTCTTTCTTTCCTTCCTTCCTTTTTCCTTCCTTCCTTCTTTCTTTCCTTTTCTTTCTTTCTTTCTTTCTTTCTCTTTCTTTCTTTCTTTCTTTCTTTCTTTCTTTCTTTCTTTCCCTCCCTCCCTCCCTTCCTTCCTTCTTTCCTTCCTTACTCTCTTTCTCTCTTTCTTTCTTTATTGTTCACGGTCTCTTTCTGTCACCCATGCTGGAGTGCTATGGCACAATCACAGCTCACGGCAACCTCCACCTCCCAGGCTCAAGCGATCTGACCACCTCAGCCTTTCAAGTAGCTGGGATTACACCCAGCTTCTCGAAATCCTGAGCTCAGGCAATCCACTGGCCTCAACCTTCTGAAGTGCTGGGATTACAGATGTGAGACACTGCACCCACCTGCAATTTGATTTTTATATGCTTTGCATTTCATGTTTTTTATTACTGAGTTTTGTTAAGCTGCTTGGAGCACTTTTGTCATTATTACATAAAATATTTTCTTATCCCCAGTCCACTTTAGGGACCCCATATATTTAAATTCATGGCTGCATGAATTGTCTCCTGGCTTTTTGACAAACTGTCCATTTTTTTCATTCTTTTTTTTTTTTCCTCACTATGCTTCATGTTGAATTGTTTCAATTGTTACATTTTCAAGTCTAAAAATATTTTTATAAAATGTTTTTTTCTGCCTTAAGCAAACACTAATGTCATTGAATAAATATAGTGGTCATATCACAATTGACTAAAAGTTTCTCCATTTAGTTCCTTTGTACATTTAGCTTCTCCATATTTTCTGTATATTTTCCAAATAGGCAGAGACATTCATGTTTCTGGATTTTCTCTCTTGCTGCATGTTTCCTCATTTTCTACCTGTTGAAATTTAAATTATGTTAATAAATCTTTATTGATCAAGACATCATCTATCTATCTGTTCTATCTGTTAGAAACTATTTTTTCTTTCTACTGTTTTCTCAGGGCAATTCTTTTCTAAAAATAATTATTTTCTTCAATATTCAATTTATTTGGATTCTGTCTTTTATTTACTTAAATATTTAGTTTTTCCTTTTTTTCTCCTGTCTTGCATTACTGGTGTCTTGAGAACAAAGACTGTACCCTCTTCTTAATATGTTTATCACCCAATCATTTTACTCATCCCAGTGCTCACTTTATGAATACACATAAAGCATCTTTGTTTCAGCAATATTTCACTTTGCTTTTATCTTTATCCCATAATCAAGACATCTAAACAGGTTCTCCACAGAACTTCATCATTTAGATGTTGTGAATCACTTAGAGGTTTTACAAAATAATTAAGCTAAGAAGTCTATTATGGTTTGAGACCTTTCATCATGTTAATTGCACCTTTCTATGGCTCCAAAGGTAAACACAAAGCCAGTTCATGGTAACTAATAAATTTTTATTATCCTCCTGAAGGCCTGATCCTCAGACAGAGAGAGAACAAAATCATATCTCAGACTCTCCTAAAGGACTATAGTTTGACCCAAGTGTATATATAGATCACAGAAATCTCTTCTCCCCAATGTACAACAGGAGTGAGAGTTTTGATATCTAGCTTTCCAGAGTCATATATTCTTTATGACATACAGGTCAAATGGCATCTCTGGAGGTATTTTTACCATTTTATATTTTTGAAGCCAACATCTAGTTATTAAACTTTCAAGTTATCAGACTTATACAGACAAGAGGGGAAATGTGAGTTCCTCTTAAGACTGCAGGATACTCTATGCAAGGAAGTTATGAAAGAAAGGCTGAGTTGTCTTAAAGCAATGAACCAGGCTTATCATAATAATTTTTTTTAAGAAAAGACTAGATGTTGGACAATCAACCCATTCATTCTTAGTACGATTGGAGCAAGGAGAACAAGATTCTAATTTTTTTCTTCTTTTATGAATATTGCATTTCATTCTGGTTAATATTTCATATTCACAATCCAAATAAATAGTTAATAAGCCTTATCAATTCCCTTTTATATTATAGATCTCATTCACTTACCCCGTCGAAAGTCAAGAGCCTATTTGATAAGCTATTCAGCTTGAATAATGAAGGTAGCTGATGAATCTGCTAATCATCATTCCTCAAATGTTTGTGTGCATATGGATTTCTTAGAGATCTGGTTAAAATGTAAAGTCAGTTTAGTATATCTGGAGTTGGGCCCAAGGTTCTGCATTTCTAGTAAGCTTCCAAGTAATGCTAATGAAGCTGACCTATCCACCACACTATAAGTAAATATTTTAATACGATGGGTTCCCAATTCAAAGCTTCTTTATGCTTTGCAGCTGGATTCTCTCCTCTTAGGAAGAAAAGTCCAACATTTTGGGTTAAAACAGAAAAGAAATGCCTCAACATCATAATTCATGTTTTCTTTCCCCATTGCCCTGTCTGTTTCGAATTCTGTTCTGGGTCATTGACTCTGACATCTATCTGTGTTTTGTACCCATTACTTTGCCTCGTTCTTCCTCTGACTGACTGCCTTTGACTTGCAGCAATGTTTCTTAAAAGTCACCCAATGATCACCAGGATCAAAAGCTGCTAGGATTCTTGTTAGAATATGTATTTCATTGGCCTTCCTAGAGCATAGTGATGCTCTGAAATCTGAAACAAGTGCTTTAAATAGCACACTAAAATTTAAAAACCACTGAAATATTACTTTCCTTATAGCTGCTTCTAAGTTAGTATAACTGTTAATTGTTTATGTAAATTTAATTCAATGTCTTATTCTTATCTGCAAAGAATCCCACCCCAGGGTGCTTACATGACCCTGTGTACCAGACTCTGTCTTGAATTCTAGTCTGATGTGCTTTACAAACATAGTTTTTTCTACTGCCCAACTTTCATTTGCTTCCCTGTCTGCCTGTTTCTGTCTCTCTCAGACTTATCTTTCATATTTCATGTTACACTCGTCTTCACCAAAGTGCTAAAAACAAAGCCAAAAGGAGTTACAGTGGTCCCTGTTTCTCCACAAGTTTCAAAACCTCTGGTACATGCCTGAAACCACAGATTGCACCAAACCCAATTGCCATCAATCAGAGCATGTTCATGTCTTCCATGCACAAATGTAATGTCTTTTCTATCTTAACTAAGGACTTAGCATGCACTGTGGTTGTAATTTGGTAGACTGAGGTGTGGCAGCAAAACTAGAGCACATTTCTTTTTCTTTCTTCAGAATTTCGTAAATAGGTGATTCATTCTACGCTGTAGATCTTAGAGACCTAAGCATACAATTTTTTTTCTTTCTTTATTCAGTTGAGAGCTTGTACCTTTTCACTTAAGAGAAGCAGTTTACTGCTTCTCTTTGGCATATACGAATTGTCGCAACACTACTCTTGTGCTTTGGGACCAACATTAAGTAAAATAAGGGTTACTAGGACACAAGAACTATGATAACTTGACCATGGACTGGATAACTGAGACTGCTAGTAAGTGACTCATGGGTGGGTAGCATAGATGCATGGATGTGCTGGACTGAAGGATAATTTATTTCCTGAGGGAGGATGGAGCAGAATGGTGTGAGATTTCATGATGCTACCCAGAGCAGCTGGTGCCCAATTTGAAACTTATGAATTGTTTGTTTCTAAAATTCTTGGAAAATATTTAGTATTTTCAGACCTTGGTAGACAGCTGTAACTGAAACCCCGGGAAGTGAAATTTCAGATAAGAGGGTGCTACTGTCATTTTTACTGTAGAAGTGATTGTATGATGCCAAATAAAATCAATTAAATTTATATTTAAGTTTAAATGACCATGGGCCAGGTTACTTTGAGAGATTAAAACATAATAAGGGCATAGTGACAACTCTTAAAAAGTATATAATTTATCAGGTGTAAAGGGAACATGAGAGTTAGAAATATCATGTCAGACAGTCAAAACATAGGCTACTACCCATATTTAATAAACATATGTTTATTTCTACCCAATATCTTTTGAGAGAATCATGTGTATTATTTTTTCTTGCTGCTGGAACAAATTGCAACAAATTGAATGGCTTAAGACTTTATACTTCTTTAGAAGAGAAGTTGCGAATAAATGTAAGTATCCTCAAATTAAGGTCTTTGTTGATCTGGGCTCCTTCTGAAGGCTTTTGTGGTGTATCCATTTCTTACCTTTTCCAGATCCTAGAAGCCACCTATACTACATTCCTCAGCTCCCAGTCCTTTCCAGCAAAGGCATCATTCTGACTACTATTTCCATTATTACATTTTCTTTCCTGAATCTGAACTGCCTACCTCATTTTTATAAAAATTATTTGGTTACATTGCACTTTTCTGCGTAATCTAGCATAACCTCAGATCCCAGTTTTCTTAACTGAATTGGATCTGCCAAGTTCCTTTTCCCGTGTAAATTAACATATTCACAGGTTCTGGAGATTAGAACATGGATATAGTGAAAGGGTTGGGGAGGCACATTTTTCAGCCTAGCATATCATTCTTTTCCAGTTTAATCCATGTGGTATGGCTGGGACTATTCCTACATGTCTATATCTACTTAAACTCTATTACTCAGACTGAGAGGTACAGAATTCCACTGCAGAGGTCACAGTAATAAGTTCTGAAGTGGGTCTGTGACCAAAGCTAAGCAAGTGTGATTACTCTTTGCTACATTTTTTAAAAGATATTCTCTTTCTCCTGGGATTACTAAGTTTATAAGATAGGATTCTTGAGTATCTGGTAGCCATCTTTTTTCTCATATGGAGAAATATTACTAGAGAATGAAATGAACACAGATAAAAACATTGGTGAGAAACTGGGAGAAAAAAATATTCTGATGACACTTTAGGAGTTCAACAAATTCACCAATAACCTTTGTTTTTCATAAAGTTTGAGCTATTTTCAGTCACTTAAAAACAAAACAGATGTCTGAAATGGTGAATTATCTGAATCAACAATTTAAAAAACAGGTTAAGTTGAGAAGACAAAAGTTTACATTGAAAACAAAAGTAGCAAAGCTGGTGCACAGGAGAATTATGAACACTAGAGGAGGACAAGTGATTATGAACTTTGAACATTCTGAGAATACTCCTGAAAATACTTCTTATAGGATGACCATTTTGTGTTGTAGGGCTGGGTCTATCAGCTTAAATAGCTGTCTTGAACGGCCTACCAGGTAAAATAGGTAAGTGTAAGATTCAATAGGCCCTTACTAAATGTCGTGGATAGGCTGCTGTGAGATACAATTAAATTAAAAAACATACTAGAGTAGAATGGGACATATTTTAGGGAGAAATACAACCCAACTACACAAAAGGGCAATTGAGTCAATTCCATGACTGAGTTTCTTGTAACAATTTGGTGAGTTAACTAGTTTTATTGGTATAATTGGAAACAGGCATAAAACTTTCTTTGTCTTTTTTTAAATTTAGACTTCTAAAGAAGAAATATTTCTATTTCATGATCAGTTATTTTTCCTTCTTGTTTTATGAAATAAGCTCTAACAGACAAATGGTCCAGCTCTGGTGTCTGCACAGTTCTGTGTGCCTTTCACACACTGGGATGCCTTGGTTTAAGAGGAGATTCCCAGCTGTGTGGAGGAGATGACAACAGTGCAGATCTAAGCTTGAAACAGCAGGTTTTATGGCACAGCAGTTGGGGCATTCATATATTCACCTAGATTAGAAAACTTCAGAAAGAGTTGTTCATAAAACTCTGAACTGACCTTTAATTAAGGCTATGTGGAAACCTTTTTTTCTAAGCTGCTGTGAACAGATGACAGATGCAAGATTTATTGCATCAAGAATGTAATCAGAAAAACATATTTTCTTTCCTAGAGATGTAGTAAATTGTTTTGTTATATGAAGGAAAAATACAGCACTCATAAGTACAGTTGTTTATTTCCCAGTCCTTTTGTTTTTATTTTTTTCCTGAATGTTGTGAAATATTTTATTCTTATTCATTTTAATCAGATATATTAATAGTAGCATCAGCTGGAATCAGTGAATAGCACAATGTATTATGTTCAAATTTTAGATATGCCTTGAAAAGTATATATTTTCCCAGCTCCATTTAACAAGGATATAACAAAGTGTCAATATAATACAAAATGTTGATGAAAGAAAGGCTGGTCCTCTGGCATTTTCCAAAGTATTTGGCAATATAAAAGACTCAAAAAGACAAAAACAAAACAAAAAAACCCATAAAATCATTTAACAAAATATATTAGAAAATACAAAATATAAAAGTAACCCTAGTGATATGCTGTCTGAAATGAATAAACACAATAAACATACGAGCAATAAAGTTAGACTCCATATAACGGTTCAAGCACTAGCCCTGCCATTTGAATTTAATATCATGTATTGCTTTCAATAGTAAAGTTAATTATGTATTTAATAAGACTTTCAGATACTCTCCTACCAACCACTTCATGGCATTTCTGGTCGACTCTTTTAGGAAGACTGTGTCCTAATGAAAAAGAAAGAAGCCAATATTTCAAAAGCCAATTTCACTCTTAAATGCCACATAGGACAAGGGAGAGAAAGCACAGAAAAAGGCAATTATAATAGTAAAGAGTGGCCCAAAGCAATGCGCAGGAAGATGCACTTCTGGTCCTGATTTATGTCAACATGACCCTCATTCATGACACTGAAGTCGATTCACAGGATTATAAACAAGCAGCGCAGTAACAGAAGAGCAGGTAAGGCAGACCTCCAGATTTATCCATTTCCCATCTGATCATTGTCACAAGGATAAAATGCACACCTTGGCCTCATCTGTTCTTATTACAATCTTTGTCATTGGAATGAGGTGCCTGAATGTTAATAACCATTGCAATCTGGGAAAGCTTGTAGTCTGCAGCGCTGCTATAACCTTTTCAGTATTCCATATTTGATTGGCTCTCCGATCCACTCTGATTTCTCACAAGAAGGAGAGGTTGTAAAGGGTGATAACAGAGGCAGTCATCCAATCAAACTGCAGAACCTTGAAAAGGTCAAGCACATATAGAGTTGCCTCTCTGAGAACATAGCAGAGAAATAAAATGAAGTCTCCTTTTCTTATCTGAGATTTTATAATATCAGTGTTGGACTACAACAATTCATATCACAAGAGTAAAAAAAGGTTTAAAAAACTGTCCACCTTCATGAGAAAGAAAGTATTGCTATACAGTATTTCCTGTATTTTTTTCTAAAGAAGTTTTATTCAGAATACTATATGCCTATCAAAATAATGCAGACAATGCAGAATGATATTTTTAAAAACTCATGCTTAAAAGGATAGCTTAATAGGATAGAGAGATTTTAAACTCATGTTTAAAAGGATAGTTTAAAAGGAAGGATAGTGAATGGTCAGGACACAGACTTTTGAGATGAGATACCAAGTGCTGTCTTCATCCTAAGAACAATGGAAAGACTTCGAAGATTTTTGAATGGAGAAACCACCTTGATTTGGGTTTTCAAAAGATCATTCTAGGTACTTTGTATACAATGAAATAGAAGGGACTAGGGACAACATTAGCAGGAGAAATGGCAGGCCATTTAAGAAGATACTATAGAATGACAGTCTGAATAGAAGATATTGAGGGCACTTATTGAGACACACATCCTCAAAAAGATGAGATAAAACTAGGTTAATAAAAACTCATTGCATGTGTAATTTATTTTAATTTTAATTTATTTTTAAATTAACAGACTTCATTTTTAGAGAAGCTTAGATTTTACACAATAATTTATAAGAAAGTACAGGGAATTCCCTCCTGCGCCTACATAGTTACCTTATTATCACGTCTCACATTAGTATGATATATTTGTTAGAACTGATAAACAAGTATTAGTGTATTCGTCAGAGTTCTCCAGAAATACAGGACTAATAGGATAGATCATTCTGGAGCTTTAAGATTTGACTTCCCCGCTGGATTTCAGAATTGCATGGGACGTGTAGCCCCATTGTTTTGGCCAATTTCTCCTATTTGGAATGGCTTTATTTACCCAATACCTATACCCCCATTGTATCTAGGAAGTAAGTAACTTGCTTTTGATTTTACAGGCTCATAGGCAGAAGGGACTTGCCTTGTCTCAGATGAGATGTTGGACTGTGGAATTTTGAGTTAATGCTGAAACGCTTAAGACTTTGGGGGACCATTGGGAAGGCATGATTGGTTTTGAAATGTGAGGACATGAGATTTGGGAGGGCCCGGGGCAGAATGATATGGTTTGACTGTGTCTTCACCCAAATCTCATCTTGAATTGTAACTCCCACATTTCCCACATATCTATCGTGGGTAAAAACACGTGGGAGGTGATTGAATTGTGGGGGTAGGTCTTTCCTGCACTGTTCTTGTGATAGTGAATGAGTCTCAAGGGATTCAATGGTTTTTAAAATGGGAGTTTCCCTACACAAGCTCTTTTTGCCTGCCTCCATCCATATAGGATGTGACTTGCTCCTCCTTGCCTTCCGCCATGATTGTGAGGCCTCTCCAGCCGTGTCGAACTGGAAGTCCAATAAACCACTAGGCTATGTCTTTATCAGCAAAGTGAAAACAGACTAATAGACCTGAAAAGAAGAACAATAAATTTTGACAGACATAGACACATGTTCTAATTTGGGGTTTTCTTTCTTCCCTGAAGGAGTTTGGTAAAATAATTACCCATTTTTTACAAGTGTTTAATTTACTAACCATGGAATAACATTGCATTAGACAAAGGACTTTTATTATTTGTAGTTAGGATGCCTAAAGGATTTACTTGTCATAGCACATGCTATGCTAACCTGAAGCTGCTTTCCTGATAGAACAATGGAACTGGAACAGCCTGTAAAGGCGTCTCTGAGAGAGTTATAACTTGCAAGTGATGCCTTAAAAGTCATAGCACTGGGCAGGCGCAATGGCTCACACCTGTAATCCCAATTCTTTTGGAGGCCAAGGTGGGCAGATCATGAGGTCAGGAGATTGAGATCATTCTGGATAACACAGTGAAATCCTGTCTCTACTAAAAATACAAAAAATTAGCCTGACATGCTGGTAGGTACCTGTAGTCCCAGATAATCTGGAGGCTGAGGCAGGAGAATCATTTGAACCCTGGAGGCAGAGGTTGCAGTGAGCCAAGATGGCACCACTGAACTCCAGCCTGGGTGACAGAGAGAGACTTTGTCTCAAAAAAAATGAAAAAAAGTCACAGGACTACTCTTCATGGTACAGTGTTTACTATAAGGTAATGACCTTTATATGGTGTTGTAATTCTGATTGATAGAATATGTGAATCATGGTATCAACATGAAGCAGCAGCAGTCTTCCCACCTACTTTAACTTTGAGTAATGTGCCAGGAAAATTTGTGCTTCACATCAACATAATCCTAGAATATGCAGGAATAGAGGTTCTTGTCCTCAAATAGGAAGCTCTTGCAGAAGATGATGTAAGCGTGTTCCTTTGAAGCATAACTTTTATCTGCCACCTTATGCCAGCAGACCAGAAAGAAAAGAATTGTATTTCCTTTCATGTAATAGATAAATTAATCTTGACCACCAGGAAGAGATAGGGAAGCTGTTATGCCCTGAGGCAAAGAGGCATTTGTTTGGTACACATGTGATCCACTTGAAAGCTTTTGATATCCCCTCGCCTAGTTTTGATAATAGACAACTGTAGCAGCCATGCCACAGAGAGGAATGGTGACCAAGAAGGATACCCGTCATGGATGAGTGTTTGGATTGTACCTATATGTAGGCATGCCACAGAGATTACTAATGGTGCTAGATGAGGGACAGGAGAATTTCAACTCTTTAGCAGAGGAGGGGGACAGAGTGTTGGTTGTGACCTTGGACTAGCTGAGATTATGGGGCTATGATTTATATTACTATTATTTTCTTAAGTTTCCCTTTAGACAGAATTTTGTCTGGAATCCTGGACCTGATGATCCCAAAAATATATAAAGAAATGGATCTGAGCAGGGTAAGTGATAGACTAGAGGTAACTGTAGTATCTTTCCGATTACTCTTTATAAATAGTTTATTCCCTTAACTGCTAGGACTGCTACAACTTGACAATCCTCAGTTATCAGCCTTCTTCAGGCTTAACTGAAGTGAGCCACTTTGCTCAAAGACATGTTCCCTTCCTCAGGCAACCAATAATAAATTACTTAATTACAAGAGTTGTAAAAACATATCCCACTTGCCCCAAGTTACATAACTCTGAGATTAATTACTATATCTAGCTAATTAATATGGGCATTACCTCACATACTATCAATTATATTGCTAATAGTGCTGAGAATACTTAATATCCACTCTCTTAGCATTTTTAATAATAAAATATATTATTAGCTACAGCCACCATGTTGTACAAAAGATCTCTTGAACTTATTCATTCTTACAAAATTTTGTATCCTTTGACCAACATCCCTCCAACCCGCACCAACAACCCCCAACCATCGCAGACTCTGGCAACCGCCATTGTTCTACTTCTGTGAGATAAAACTTTTTAGATTCCACATAGGCATGAGATTTTACAACATTTATCTTTCTGCGCTTGATTTATTTCACTTAATGTAACCTCCTCCAAGTCCAAGCATGTGGTCTCAAATAACAGTGTTTATTCCCATTTATAATGGCTGAATTGTATTTCACTCTGTATGTATACCATATTTTCTTTATCAATTTATCCATTGATGGACACTTAAGTTGATCCCATGTCTTGGCTATTTTGGATAATGCTGCAATCAATATGAGAGTACAGATAGTTTTCTGACATACTGATTTTTTTTCTCTTTGGATATATATCCAGTAGTAGAATCGATGAATCACACGGTAGTTCTATGTTTAATTTTTGAGGACCATCTATACTGCTTTTATTATTATAATAATAATAAAAAGAAAACCCAAGAGGACAAGGTTCAGTGAGCTTTCAGATAGCTGAACATGTGGAGGTTTCTGGAGAGTGGTAGTTTCCAGGGAGAGCGTGGAAGCTCCTAGTCTCTTACCCCTTCCCCCATAGCACAGGCTACGCATCTGTTCTTCTGTATCCTTTGCAATAACCTTTATAATAAGCAGTAAAATTAAGTAACTGGTTTCCTGAGTTCTATGAGATGCTCCAGAAAATTAAACCCAAAGAGGGGGTCATGGGAACTCCAACTTGAAGCTAATGGGTCAGAAGTTCCTGAGGTTTGGACTTGAGGGGCAGGGCAGAGGCCGGTCTTGGGGACCGAGCCCTCATTGTGAGAACTGACACTATCTCCAAGTAGATAGTGTCTGAATAGAATTAGATGACACCCAGCTGCTGTTAGCTGCTTGGTTTGTGGGGGCAAAAAGTCCCAACATATGTGGTCACAGAAGTCTTCTTCTGTGTTAATTATGGTCATAATGTGAGAGCACAGAAAAAAAAGAGAGAGTTTTCCCTACATAGGTGTTATAAATAAATCTAGAGATCATTTAAGGATGTCTGTAGGTCATATGCAAATACCACACCATTTTATATAAGAAACTTGAGCATTGATGGATTTTGGTATCTGTAGGGAATCCAACTAATCCTTTACAGATTTTTAATATGTATGTCTGTGTGTCTGTAAGTGTATACATATATTATTTTAAATAAAATTGGTACTACAGTAATAATGTAATTCCTATTTTATTTTAAACTTAGCAATACATCCTAAATATATTCTATTCTTGATAGTTTTTTTTTAAAGAAAGCAAAAGAGAGAAAAGAAGAAAGAAAGAGTGAAAGAAAGAAAAAAAAAGAATATAAGAGAGAAAGAAAGAGGAAGAGAAAGAGGGAGAGAGAATGGGATTCTTGTTCTATTGCCCAGGCTAGAATGCAGTCTAAAAATGGGTATTAAAAACCTCTTTTATGCCAATAATTGTGCTTAACAATGGAGACAAGAAGGAATAAGAGATGAAAATAACAAACAAGCAGCCAACCAAT
>CAUYLG010007295.1:0-71152 GCA_963573385.1 Cacajao melanocephalus
ATTTCGGGTGTTCTCAGCCTTTTTACACTGGTTTCTTCCCATTTTTGTGGATTTATCCACCTGTCGTCTTTGTAATTGCCGACTTTCAGATTGGGTCTGAGTGAACGTCTGGCTTGTTGGTGATGAAGTTTTTTCTGTTTCTTAGTTTTCCTTTGGCGGACGCCCCTTCCCACAGAGCTTGGCCTTCCCGGGTTCAGCTGTGCTTACTGTGAAACTCTCAGTCCTTAGCGCTTCCAATTGCTGTTCTCCTTGTGGGGATGGGACCAGCGGAGCGCGACTCAAAGGGCACCCAGTCGGGTATACTCCGCGCTTAGAAGCACTCCGCTGCGCCGGGGCGCCGGCAAAATAGCCGTGCCGGCCAAAAGAGTCGCGCTGGTGACCCGTGTGGCTCCTCTGCTGGGAATCTCCCAGTCTGTGGGCAACAAAAATTCATCTGAAAGTGCGGCGTCCACTCGCTCTCTGCGCTTTCACTGGGAGCTACAATCCTGAGCTGTTGTTAATCGGCCATCTTGGATCTCTCTCAGGCTTTACTTTTAAATGATCAGAAAGATTTGGGTTAACTAAAAACAAAGTGACATTCTTATCTACCCAAGATAAAATATTGTAATTATAAATAATACACAATCAGAAATAATGCATGTGCAGAATCAGGTTTCAGAGTATTCAACAGTTAATACTAAATTATCAAGTGCATCCACACTTTATTCTCTTGAGACATGTAAGCATGAATTATATTTATGACATATTTGTTTTTAGTTTAGAAATGATATGTCAAGAGTTACCTAATAGTTGAAATGACCTAAGAGAAATATATACCAAATATTTACAGTGATTGTTTGTTTTTTAAGAGAAAGCACAACAAAACTGCCTTGGAGTTATTGAACTGGGAGGTGATTTGCCAATTCTGACAAACTTTACACTGTCTTGAAATATAGAGGCTATGTCCTAGTAAATCTGTTCAATATAGTTAAAAAATCATATCACCATAATTAAACAAATCCCCAAGGCAATTTTTAAAAATCCAGGTCAATATGGTACTATTTCTTCTCTTATTTTTTAACCATCTTAACTATTTTTAAATGTATGCCATTTTTAAATATATAATTAGTAATGTTAAGTATATTCACATTGTTGTGCAAAAGAACTCCAGAACTTTTCATCTTGCAAAACTGAAACTATACTCATTAAACAACTCCCTGTGTCCCCCTACCCCTTAATCCTGGTAACCACCATTCTACAATTTTTCTACTAGTTTTTATTTTTATTTTCATTTAAACCAAGACTATAAAAGAACTAAACCTAATGCAAGTACTCATCATCATTTCTAGTGAAGGCCATATTTGACCATGAAACTCAAGAGTCCATTGTATTTGCAAAAAAACCTGAATTATCTAAAAACCAAATGTAAGACCTTATTTAAACAGCCTGCTAAATCAACTCTCAAATTTTGTTGAAGAAAATACTTCCTTAAAAAAATTACTGAAAATTAAGTTTTAAAACTGTTACCGAGGCTAGAGAGGCATATCATCTGCATGGCATTCCCATTAAACTGAATTTAGAAAGTAGCTCTCCGTTAGAATAAATCCCTCCTTTATACAGCAACCTCCTTTAAAGAGAAAATTTCCAGCATTTCTTGCCCCTCTTTTAGGCAAAAAAAAAAAAAGCAGGGGAGGGCGGAAGTTTCATTGACCCAAGGAGCAATAAAGTTGATTATAAAACTTTTCATTAGGATAATTTAGATAATTGTCTAACAATAATAAAACTTGTCTTAAAAGGAATCAAAGTTGATAAGAAAAATTCTTTGGAAAAACTGCGCCTTCCCAAGAAAATACTTAGCTATTTTTATTGAAAATTTCAGCTGGCTTCAGTGGCTCATGCCTATAATCCCAGCACTCTGCAAGGCCAAGGCAGGAGAACAGCCTGAGTTCAATAGTTCAAGACCAGCCTGGTCAAAATGGCAAGATCCCAACTCTACAAAAAATTTCAAAAAATTAGCTGCACATAATGGCATGTGCCTATAATCCCAGCTACCTAGGAGGGTGAGGCGGGAGGATACCTTGAGCCCAAGAGATGGAGATTACAGTGAGCTGTGATCATGCCTGCCTGGGTGACAGGGCAAGACCCTGTCTCTGAAAAGTAAAAATAAAAAATAGAATTGTAATAAAAACAGTCTAATGACTACAACAGAAGACAAGAGAATTGGTCTGTGGCTACCAGTTCACCAGGTAAATTAGCTGTCTTCAAAAGGTGTAAATGGGCCAGCCACGGTGGCTCACACCTGTAATCCCAGCACTTTGGGAGGCTGAGGCAGGCAGATCACCTGAGGTCAGGAGTTTGAGACCAGGCTGGCCAATATGGTGAAACCCCATTTCTACTAAAAATGCAAAAACTAGTCAAGCATGGTGGCGCACACCTGTAATGCCAGCCACTTGGGAGGCTGAAGCAGGAGAATCACTTGAACCCAGGAGGCGGAGGTTGCAATGAGCTGAGATCGTACCACTGCACTCCATCCTGGGCAACACAGCAAGACTGTCTCAAACAAAAACAAAAACAACAACAAAAAAAAGTGTAAATGAAATGTTTTAATGATCATTCTCTGAATGACACCAAAGTTTCCCAAGAAAGATTTCTGAAAGAAAAATTTAAAAAGCAACTTCAAATGTTACTTGACAAATCCCTTAACAGGCTAAAACATTCGACATGCTAATATGCCTAGAATAATCTGCACGTTACTTTGGTGATCACCCAAAAGATTCTAAAATTTCTCAGCCTCCATTTTCAAGCTGAAATCTTGGTGTAAAGACAAAAGTAATTTTATTTCACCTTAATTTTTAAAGTAAGTATTATTGTTAGGATGATGGCAATGAAAATAGTCACCAATCCATAAAAATTATCACCGAACTATGTATTTAATCTGACTCCATTTTTCGTTCACAGTTACTCTTCCTACATATCAAACAACAGTACCAAGAATGCAAATATCACTATTTACAACCTTTTAAAACTTCAAATACTATTAATAATTAACATCAGTCCTTAATAAGACAACATTGCAATCAGCAGACATTTCAAACTTGAGAGAAAATATTTACTGCTTACCAAAAACAAACAAAAAACTCACTATGTTGACAAGGCCTCATTTTAATTCAAGGAAAAGTGCTTCTGTCCCATCAACTAACCATAGTGCAGGATTTTAACACAGCTAATCTTGAGAAGGAATTAACTTCAGCTGTCTAGAATCATCTCTTACCATTCTCCCCCTTATTCTGTCTACTCCAGCCATTGGAGCCTTGCTGTTCCTTGAACTAGCCAAGCAAATGCTCACCTCAGGGTCTTTACCCTTTGTCCTGAATACTATTGCTGGACTTTTTCCATATCTCTGCTCAAAAGTCACCTTATTTGCTTACCTTCTACAAATTATGTAACCCCCACACAACTGCCACTCTCCCTATACCTCTTTGTTTTGCTCCCTACCATTATATGACCATTTATTTTTGTTTATTGTCTCTTCTTTACCTCCCTAAAATATAGATTTGAGAGGGCACAGACTTTGTTTTATTCACTGCTGTTTCTTTAGTTCCTAGGACAATGTCCTGCATATAATAAATGTTCAATAAATATTTGTGGAATGAGTAAATAAATCAATGAGTGAGCAATATATGACTGAAGTTCAGATTTGCTAAATTTTGTAATTTATTTCATAAATTTCACAGAGCTTGTAACTAGTGTGACAACATACAAATCTCCTGACTTTCTCTATAAGTGCTGCATTTAGGGCAGGCACTCATGCTAGTCCAGCTGGCCACCGCCAGGGAAGCAGGATGGCAAGATAAGGAGCATGGAGACCTCTACGCAGAGGCAGCTGATATCACAAAAACACCTAGAAAGCAATAGTACAAATGGCAGGTACATTGCCTAGTTCATCTAGTCTACATTCATTCCACTTATATATTCTCTCTTTCAATCAAATTCATCCTCACTGCAGAAGAAAACTGTTCCCTGGAGCAACTGCCTATCACCAGCAATACTGTATCTCATGCTACTTTAAAAGAATCTACAAAAAAAAAAAAAAACAACCCTACACTGAATGGCAATCACCGTGGAAAGAACGTCTAAGTGGAGGTACTAGTGCCAACTCTCTTTCCAAAACTCTTTGAGAGTTTACGCCAGACCATGACAGATGGAAGAAGGAAATGGACAACTCATTCAACAAATATTTATTATGTACTGACTATAAAGAAGATAATTCATAAGTAATTCAATCCAAACTACAGGGTGTGTGTGAGTGTGTGTGTATGTGGGCGCACACATGTGTGTATTTTAAAAACTGCTTCTAGAAAATCCTACATTAAAACCTTCAAAAAAGAAGAGCAGAACTGAATTTCAAAGATGATGTTATCTAAGAAATGAGGCATCTAGAAATATTATTTCAATAATAGTTTCAAAACTGTTTCAACTACATATTACTAGTATATATTTATTATAAGGTAACTTACATTGCTATTATTAGGTTACCTTAACTTAGTAATTATTGTGTGCCACCCACTTCTAGAAACCTTACAAGTGTTCATTTATTTAATTTTCTACAATCCTACAGTGTAAATATTTTTACCCTTACTTAACAGGTAAGGAACTTGGGGCACTGTTCAATAATTTGACCAGTGGTAAATTACAACTGGTAAATTACAGAGCCAGGATCCACACACAGGCATTCTGTTCCTGGGCTGGCACCTGTAATAACTACAATCAACAGTGTGTAGAATATAGTTCACTAAAAATGTATCCTAAAATGGTATGTTGGAAGAAAATATAAATCCTAAAAGACTGCTGTGAAAAAAGCCATAAAAAATATAATACCAATATATTAGCTTTAATAATATAATATTTACAGATATTTGACCATTCATCACTATATAATCATGGTTACCTGAAGTTTTTCCCCCCTCTAAGGCTAGAAATTAAGTACTATTTTAAGATAAAATCGTTTACAAAACTATCTTTCAAGTAGACTTTATAGTGTATTATGTTACCATATTTAATATAACAGGTAATTTATAAGTTGGTTTTAAAGCAGTATTTTGCAACCATACCCCAAAACTCAATGAAAAACTTGTTACCCTGAATTTATAAAAAGATGATCTTGAATACTGATATGGTTTGGCTGTGTTTCCACCCAAATATCGAATTATAGGTCCCATAATTCCCACATCATGGGAGGGACCCAGTGGGAGGTAACTAAATGATGGGGGCAGGTGTCTGCCATGCTATTCTTGTGAAGTGAGTAACTCTCACAAAATCTGACAGGTTTATAAAGGGGAGTTCCCCTACACATGATCTCTTCTCTTGTCTTACCATGTAAGACACTTTGCTCCTCCTTCGCTTCCATCATGATTGTGAGGCCTCCCAGCCATGTGGAACTGTGAGTCAATTCAACTTCTTTCTTTTATAAATTACCTACTCTCGGATATGTCTTTATTAGCAGTGTGAGAACAAACCAATACAAATATGAAGCATGAAGTTACATAATTTATTAGTTCATAATATGGGCATTATTATCTACTACTGAGGACCTAGAGCTATATGATATTGATGACATTTTTGTCCATTACAATATGTTTAGGGCTGAAAATCTGAATTTACTGAAACTAGATGTTAACTGTAATCAAGTAATCGCTCTGAAAGTTCAGAAATGAAAAATGTATTAAAACTTATAAATACCCTCCACTAGAAATAATAAAAGGGACACAAACTGTAATTCTTGGCATTGGGCATATTAACCAACCAATTGGCTAAAAACAGGTTTTAAAAACAGACATATTGTAAAAGTTTTTTCAGCTCCACAGATCTGACTTAGAATAAACATCCTAACACTCACTTTATCTTCGAGGCAAATTTTAATAAATGTGTTACCAGCATACTTTGTAAACAACTACTGAATGTGTATGCAACATTTCTTTATTAGAGTAGAAAAGGTCATAACATCACAAGGAAATGAAAACAGGAAGCCATCTGGGAAACAAGCTGCATCTTACAATAAAAATAACAAAATTTAGGCCAGGCGCGGTGGCTCACGCATGTAATCCCAGCACTTTGGGAGGCCGAGGCAGGCGGATCATGAGGTCAGGAGATTGAGACCATCCTGGATAACATGGTGAAAACCCATCTCTGCTAAAAATACAAAAAATTAGCCAGGTGTGGTGATGCGTGCCTGTAGTCCCAGCTACTCGGGAGGCTAGGGCAGGAGAATCACTTGAACCTGGGATGCCAATGCTGCAGTGAGCCAAGATCACACCACTGCATTCCAGCCTGGGCGACAGAGCGAGAGACTCTGTCTCAAAAAAAAAAAAAAAAAAAAAGATAAAAGAACACAAAATAGGAAAAATGTAATCAGTGTGTAAACAATGAAAAAACCATCATGTATGTGTTAGAACTATAAATAAAAATTTTCAGAACAAACATATATTAAAATGAGTTTTATTTCCAAACAGTTACCTCAGAAGGCTATACAGTTATTCCTTTGCTCAAAAAAAAATTTCAAATTCTTGCCTTGGAATTTCTATCAAAGGCAATTTATGAAACATACCAGCCTGAAGATATGGTAAGGTCACAATAATAGTAACCCACTCTCTCTAGCTCAGCTCTAATCCAGAAGAATCAAAATCCATCTAAAATCCCCAGGAGTTGTCCTACCATGGCCTCCAATGTTATCCTCCTCATTACCAGGAAACTCTTTATCTCTCATCCTGCCAATGCACATACTCCCTAATCTCCCTCACCTTCCTCCTTGCTCACAGCCTTCCTGCCACACTAACCTCCTTTCTATTTCTTGCACACATTCAGCTCTTTCCTGCCTCAAGGCCTCTGCACTTGCTAATCTCTGTGCCTGAAATGTGATTTTCCCAGCCCTTTGCATGATTAGTTCTCATACTTAGATTAATGCTGCCTCCTCAGAGGGCCTGTCTTGACTGCCCAATCTAAAATGAAACTCTTACTCCCAGACACCCATCCCCTTCTCCCAGTTACTGTCTGGCACATCACCTTATTACATTACATTGCTTTTTTTTTTTTTTTTTACTTGTGAGTTACCATTTCCTCTTACTAGACTACAAGGTGCATAACTGTTCTGTTTATCTCTGTATTTTCAGTGTACAACAGTACAGAGCACACAGCTGGCACTCATAAAGATATGGAATAAATGATTCTGTCTGCCACTACTACTTCTGTGTCTGCCCCATAGGTTCTATAAATCCTAGTCTAGAAGTTCCCTGCAACCTTGACATAGGCTGTATAATCAATGCTCATCTTTTCCTTTCCCAGATTTGATTACATTTGTGTCCTTTCCTAAGTCCAAGCTCCTTCCTACATTTCATATCATGTCCCATGTGGCCTTTGTCAGAAAATGGAGAAGCACACGCTCTATCCAAGGCCCAGAACATGGTAAGAGATCAATAGATATGTGTTGACTAACACCTCTTCTTATGGCTCTGACATGTCATTCAAGAGAAGGTCAGTACCAGAAAACCATACCAACAGGACATAACCTGCCAAACTGAGAATTTACCAGTTTTTCCTAAAAGATAGTAAGTAGTAACAATAAAATCTACAAGGACTAAGTTTGAATACACCACAATTATCTTTTTCCTGAATTTCTTCTCATGAGTCTTTGATTTCTCATGCAAACACACCACACACACACACACACACACACACACACACACACACACACCTCCCAAAAAACAAAACAAAACAAAAAACATCAGCTTCTCTTAGGCTCTCCTAACCTCCATTATGTCCAGACAAGTCTAAATTTTCACATGTACCAAGCATAGACCAGGTTTAGTTTTCTTTCTCTTTTTATGTCTTCTCTTAAACAGAAGACATACAAATTGCAAAAATTTCAAGCAGTGCAAGAGTGCACAAATACCAGATACCATGGTTCATTCTTGTAATCCCTAGATCACTTAAGCCCAGGTGTTTGAGACCAGCCTGGGCAACAAAGTAAGAGCTTATCTCTACAAAAAAATGTAAAATATTAGCCGGGCACAGTGGCACACATTTGTAGTTCTAGCAACTTGGGAGGCTAAGGCAAGAGGATGATTTGAGGCCAGTTCAAGGCTGTATGGAGCTCTGATTGTGCCACTGCACTCCAGAGCAAGACCCCATTACCAAAAAAAAAGTACACAGAGAAAAAAAGTGAAAGTTCCATCAAGCCTACTGCTCAGAACAGCTTCTAAATCCCACTATAGAATCAAACAAAAATCAGTTTCCTCACTTTAAACCTTTTCATTGGTCTTAACACATCTGAGGTATTAGGTTCAGTTCTAGGAGTTGACTTAAAGAGTCATTTAAAACCTACACTACTTCTAAAGGTAAATGCTAAGGGATGTGAAGATAGGGAAACTGTCATGAGGAAAACATTTGAAGAAATGTCTTCTTGCAGAATATCCGCAAGACTCAAAGGGAAATATAACTCATTCACCTATTTGAAAGGTTGTAATGTGCAAACATGCATGTTTGTTGTGCGGGATACTAAAGAACAGAAGTAGAACTGTTGGGTCAAAAAGACAAAACACAAATCCTGGCTGATACACGAGAAGACTACCTTGGGAAGTAAGGGTCTATCACATAAAGTAACCTCTAGGGCATTTCCTAGAAACTTAATGCCGATGAGAATTGAAAACAAGGAAAACCAAAACGTTTCATTGAAATGTTTCATCAGTTAATTCAATCAATCAGGTACATTAACAAATCTAGAAGAAACTTGATTGCAATTGCAACCCAGCTTCCCATTCGTCCTCTATTACCACTGCGATCATTAATCGATAGTTACTGAATACGTACTGGGAATTCTAAAGTAATCTTGAATAAATAAGACTTGGAGGTTTTCTTGAGGGATAAGAGAGGCTCATGATCTAACAAAACATATTAACTATTAATTGTATTTAAACTGTACTGCTGTGAAATCTAATATGGAATCCCAAAATTTGAATTGATCTCCCTGGCCATGGCCTTAAAAGACTGTAACTTGTTTGTTTTAACTTTAGTGTAACCACTTTATCATGAGGTATAAAACAAAACCTAGTATAGCCAAGGATTTCTCTTTCATAAATCTAACATTCAGTATTAACTGTTAAAGCATTAAAATTTTATAAATAGCATGCCAATTTCAAAGTCCTCCAAATCTTTGATTTGTCATAGAGGTGTTTACAGCATCATAAACAAAATGATGTCATATGTTATTATTCACCTGATGTCATATGTTATTAAAACTGCAATTTACTAGACTTGACCTATGGTGACTGAACTCTGAACAACAAGGAAGAAATTGGCAGTTGGATAAAAGCAGAACTGTCACATTATTTAGTCAATTCCAGTTCAGATTCCAAGTAACTTAACCTTTTTGCTGAAATGATCTAAGTAACAAAAGCTCCATAATAAAAATATATTTTTTTTGTTTTTACAAAAGCAAAGCTACATATGGTTCCTGAACATAAGTATACAAAATGGAACCCAACTGGTGCAGAAGAAACATCTAGAAAGCATGTTAAAAATACAGAATCTAATGAAACCCTAAATATCCTAAATTCAAAGTCTGGGTCAAAGTCCTGTAATCCACTAAAGTCTCACTGATGATTCTGACTACTAGTCAGTCTGGAAACCAGTAATATTTTTTTGTTAATAATCTCAGTACTCTCATACAGACAAGTCTTTGATTCTCTAGGATCTATTCTCTGGTTAAGAAACACACAGACCTGACCCAGTGCTTCAGGCCTATAATACCATCACTTTGGGAGGCTGGGATGGGAGGATCACTTGAGGTCACGAGTTCGGACCAGTGTTGTCCTCCAGTACCTTTTTCTCAAGAAGAAAAATACTTTCAGAACAAACATACTCATAGTCTGCTCTGGATAGCATTATACAAATTACTAAATTTCTTAATTTTACCACTTCCAAAAGTTAATATCCCAGAAACCATTTGAATAATACTGGGCTGTTAATCAGATCTCAATGGAACTGAATCACAACACTTAAATCCTTGATCCAATCAACATAAACAGCATCAAATTGTTAATGTTATTATAATAACTACTTTCTCTTTCTTTAATTAAAATTTAGCCAGGACAATTATCATGAAGTACAGTGGCCACTGTTAAATCAATTTCTAGACCTCGGGGAAAAATATTTAACAATTCACAGAATTCAAATAACAAATGTTGCAAATTCTTCTCTAATTCAAAACTCTTCTCATCATATTTAACATTTACAGCAACACACTAAAGGGAAATTCCTCCTTCCTCCATCTTTACCACAAAAAAATATTCCTGGAATCCTTACTCTTTTTGTTACCATAGTTACCAACACATACAGTGGTGGCAACTGCTGCTCACACAGGGCTAAAATGAAGAACTATCTTGTGACACACATTAGTATACCTTCCCAATGCCTGACTCACTATGCTATAGAACACTCTATAAACCTACCTGACTTCAGTTAAGTCCCATTGGCTAATAAATGTTAATAAAAATACACTGAGGCTCATAAGGGTAAAATTTGCCAGTCCTAGGACCATAGTGAATACTTCATAATGGTCAGTCTCCTTGTCACATCATATAAAAGTAGCTAGAGAACACCAGAACTTAAAACCACACAGTACAGTTGCCCCTTGAACAACATAGCTTTGAACTGCATAGGTCCACTTATAGGCAGATTTTTTTCAATAAAAGTTACATCAAGTGTGCCCACCTCTCCTGCTTCCCTTTCACCTCCACCTATTCCACCTCTGCCACCCCGAGACAGCAAGACCAACCCTTCCTCTTCCTCCTCTTTCTCAGCCTACTCAAAGTGAAGATGACAGGAATGAAGACGTTTATGATGACTCCTTTTCACTTAATGAACAGTAAATATATTTTTCTCTTCCTTATGATTTTTAAATAATGCTTTCTCCAGCTTATTTTATTCTAAGAATATTTGCTATGTATAACATAGAAAATATGCATTAATCAATTGTTTATATTATGGGTTAAGGCTTCTGGTCAACAATAGGCTATCAGTAGCTAAGTTTTGGGGGAGTCAAAAGTTATACATGGATTTTTGACTGCACAAGAGGTTGGTACCCCTAAACTCTACATTGTTCAAGGGTCAACTGTATATCAGCCTACTGAGGAGACTCCAAAGGTACTTTGAATCCATTAAATGTGATTTGCTTAATTTTCCTAAAAGTCTATGATGGGGCACTATGCCAAAAACACAAAATCTTTCACCATGCAATTGGGAGTAACAGGTCAAGAAAGAGAGGAGATTAGTTTGGTAATGAGAAACAAATGATAGAGATAATTAGTAATAAAAGCTCTGGATGAAAGAATTCAGAAAATGGCATCCCTGAGAAATTAATGGTATCATTTAAAGAAGGGCAGCATGTTTCTATATTCTAGATTCTCTTGCAAAATGGAAAACAAACCACTTAAAAACACAGAAAATCCTTTATAAAATACTTGTGACTGAGCCCCGTAAAAAGAAGACAGGTGGAAACTGGCCCATCTGACTGGAAAAGATCAAGGTCTGTCGAAACTCAAGCTAGCATAGGTATGGGGAAACAGGCATCCTCATACTGTGAGTAGGAGTGTCTCCGTAAAGATATTTGGCAATATCAGTCAAAATTACAAATGCATACAACCCTCTGACTCAGCAATTCCATTTATACGAATTTATGTGACAAGTATACACATATATACACACATATATGGGCAAAACTTAACTGCAGTGTCAGTTAAAGCAAAAGACTAGAAAAAAAT
Organism: Cacajao melanocephalus; assembly: GCA_963573385.1. Lineage (NCBI taxonomy): Eukaryota > Metazoa > Chordata > Mammalia > Primates > Pitheciidae > Cacajao > Cacajao melanocephalus. The sequence continues at coordinate 11,793 of CAUYLG010007295.1, forward strand.
CTAAATGTCTACATTTATATATATATGTTTATATACATATATATGGGCAAAACTTATACTGCAGTGTCAGTAAAAGCACAAGACTAGAAAAAACCTAATTGTCTATCAATAGGAACTGACTTTACAAATCCAAACACAGTGTAGCTGTGAAAAAGGAATGAAGATATATTTACTGATGTTGGGTTAAGCCAACAAAATGCCCCCCAAAAATAAGTCTTTCTATTAAGGATACTATTTGTGTTAAAAGGAGGGCAGGGAGGAGACATACCTATACAGATAATCTCTGGAAGTATACTACTAACACTGGTTGCTTCCAGGAAGAGGAATGAAAAGCAGGGCACCAGGAGACATTTCCCCCTATATGCTCATGTACCTTTTGAATTAAGAAACTAAAAGGGAGGAGAGGTAAAGGATTAAGCAAGAAGATTACTTAAGTAACAAATCTGAAACACGGTGGCCTTTTAAAAATGTACTCTATTTTCTCCTCTCATCTAACTTTTTATTTCTCATTCCCTCCTATTAACTTTTCCAGTTCATTTTACTCTCTTCTATTTAGACCTATTAGGGACATTTACTACAACTACTTAGCCCAGTTGGGAGCCCAGTTGCTAAATGCCAACAAGGTTGGTGAACTTTGTTCTAGTAATTGTCATAAAAAATGGGTGTCAACATCAGCCATAAAAGAAATCTGAGCATTTACAGAAGGGTAGATAACTATACTTAAACATCAGGAAAGAAAAAATATAAGAAAAAAGGTGAAGGAATAAGGAAATACTCATTCAATATTCTCTGCTTTGTCCATTCACAGTTTATTACCTTTAAAAAAAAAAAAAAACTCTTAATAAACAAAGTATACTAGAAAAGTGATTTTCCCTCTCTGTTTATTAAGGAACCAAACCTATCTTCTCAAAAGGACATACGGTGGCCCAAACACAGAATACCTAAACAATCAGTAGACATCACGGTCACTGCTCTTTAGTTACTTAATGTTTTCTCTTTTCATTCCCATTAGGCCATTTATTTGCAAATACATCCACATATTGTTATTTCACATGCTAATATCTAGTTTTGTCAAATTTTATATCACATATTTTTAGCATCTCTGATACTAATATAAAGGCCTAAAGTCTCATCTGCCAAAGCTGAAACATAATTATCTCTCGTAAAATACCAAAGGAGTAACTCCTTTTCTGTTTAAAGCAACATTTGCTTCTAGAAATAACTAAATCATATCTGATTTCTCCTCCACGCAGTTGTAACTGGAGAAAGACACATGACTGGACCTGTGGTACATGGGAATCTGGGTAAGAACTACTCCTAATGGGATGTCACAGACAAAGACCACTGCTTAACTGTGTATTCACATGCAGTGTGACTAGCAACTATCATAAAGTAAAGCTCTTTGCCTCAAAAGTTCTAAAAAATAATTGAAAGTTCATAGGCTCCAAATTATTAATAATCAAATCTGCCTGTATACCACTTTTTAATTTACAAAGCATTTCCCATACATCAAAGAAAATCAGAAGCTCAAATTAATGAACTGATTTTCTAGCTAAGATTTAAATCCAGGTCATTCTAATATACAGCTGTACATTATCTATTATCTATCTACTCTTAGTTTAAGTAGGTAGATATATCTAACTCATGTGTAGGTGAATACGTTATATGAAAATGTTCTTTCCCAAAGTCTAAAGTGCTATTCTTTTTTTTTTTTTTTTCTGAGACAGAGTCTTGTTCTGTGGTGCAGACTGGAGTACAGTGGCATGATTACAGCTCACTGTAACGTTGAACTCTTGGTATCAAGTGATCCTCTCACTTTGTCCTCCCAAAATGCTGAGATTACAGGTATGAGTCACTGCACCCAGCCTGCTATTCTTAATTTATCCAAACCGTACAAGCGGTTTCCTCCATCAGATACAAAAGTCCTGCCTACCAGTAAAATTTCTCTTAATCACTTTCTGAAATGCCCAACATTTACTAAAATCAAATAAGCAAGCCCCTTTTTTCCTACAACTACTAATTTTCAATTAAAAAATATAGGATTTTCATTTCTTTACAAATCATAGAGCAGAAAAATTTCTCCAGGATTTATACTGAGATTCCTGACATTTGTGACCACAAAAGGCATAAAACTGCCATATGGGAAAAGACAGGTCTCTGAACATCACACAAAAGGTAATTAATGTTTTTAAAGCAGAGTGAACATACATGTGAAATATACATCATATAGTTATACAAACTAAATTATTTTCTAACTTGGCATAATGATAGGGTAGCTGGGAGGGAATATAAAAGAAAATACTCAAGAGCTTAAAATTAACAATGGGCCCATTTATTCAAGGTAGGACAGCGCTCTCATTTCAACCTAAGAAGATTGAAAGTCTGTCTTCCTCTAAGAGGGAAACTGCAGCTGGCAGGTCTGGAGAATCACTCAACTATATTCACAGCTTTACTTGGAGTCAAGCAATGGCAAGAAAAGTCTTCGTCTTCATGATGCATTGGACAACATGGAGAAATGATGACTTTGAGATGTTTAAATTTCATCCTTGGAGGATCAGTTCCATTAACTTCTCCTGAAGGAAACCAATACCCACAAACAAAAGATTTATACCCAATGAAACTGAGAAACACTTATCAGAATATGTCATTTCATAGAATATTGCCTTGTGACAGGTCTTACAACATGGTCTAGTTCTATAGCATTGTGCTTATTTCTTTTCCATCCAACCTTTGTACTTCCCACTTTGTATCTTCTTCAATGGCTTCTAGAAAAGTATTACTATAACTACTGAATCAATGAATTCACAGCAAAGTGTTTCACAATTCAGTCTTTCTCTGTTCTGTGTTAGACTCCCAAACAGGGCTCCATCATCCAAGCAATGGTAAGTTTCTTCCCCTTTTCAAATCCAATTAAAATTCTGTCCAAGCTTGTAACAATTTATCCTCCCCTAACTCTTGAGAATCAAAGTCACTGTTACTTACATATTAAAAAGTTTGACGTAATTCTTATCTCTTAAACATCTAAAACGTGTTTACAGAGAACCGGGAGATCCTCTTCAGGCAAACCAAATATTGACATTGAAGAAAAGAGCTCGAATATAATGAGAAAGTAACACACAGCAGAGTATTTCAACCTTAGGATACAACAACTTAAAAGATGTTACTCACAAACATATTATCTTTCTTATCATTCCATCGTGAAGAGTATCAACTGGCCAAAATATAGCCTTGAATTATACAAGCCTCCTATTTCTTGCTATAAAATACACTGGCAAAAACCAACAAACCCACAGTGCTACAATGAAACCCATCCTCACATTCCATGGCTTCAGGGCAATTCCATAAATACAGGGTCATAAAAAGACAGCCTGCAAACTTATGCAGCCGGAAATTAAATGACATGTGATCATGCAGCTACAAAAACCTAAGGATCTTTTTAAAAAGCTGGCAGGAACTGCCAATCTTATCTTAGAAATCCACCCATAAAACAGTATGCAAAATTCATACGATACAGATGATGAAGAAATTTTAGTACAATGTTAAACTGTTACAGCTTGTATGCTTTAGGATACAAGTTGTATTCAAAATATTCACATGCTGATACAATAAAATAAAGAAAACGAAATGTTCAAGTCCCTGTTAGTGGCTTACTTATCTCAAAATACAATTCAATACTCCAGAGCTCCAATGTTATAAAGGAATGTAAATGACCCTTTGGAGTTCAACATAATAATACCTAATCAGAGGAAAAACTGTATAATTTTGAACTCTAAAGATGCAGATTCTCAGCTAAGTACAAACTTCTGATTTTTTTTTCCTTTCTTAATTTCAGTGGACAATCAGTAAAAAACAAACAAACAAAAAACCTGTAACTGCTATGTTCCCTACAACTATGGGGGTTAAATATTTAATGTTTCAAATCTCTAAATAGTTTTCTTTCTTTTTGAAGTTTATGATATTATTAAAAAAGATAATTGAGGGACTGCCAGGCCTTGCTAGGAATTTCATATGTATTATTAAAGTAAGTGAATCATTAAATTACATGTTTTAAGCATGGTTTCAAGTTTTAATTGTTTCTTGATACTATTAATTAAAGAACCCGATGACTAGTAATATCCCAGTAATTTTACATAATTAAGGCAGAAAAAGTATAACTAAAGAACTAATTAAGATGAGAGTAAGTTAAAAATTTATACAATTAACAATCTTACCACAATATAAATTAGTTATTAAACACAAACCTTTATTAGGCAATGTTACGAGGCATATTCAAACCACACAAGGGGTTAAAAATAACTACAATGAAAGGCCAAGAGCCTAGCAGCCCAATTGAGCCAACATTCCCTTCTCTCCTCCCCCTCCCCTTCCAATCCTCTCCAGTCCAGAATGAATTGCATGCCCCACTGCACAAGACCCAAAAAGGTCACAGTAGATGGCAGAGACTTTTGCAAGAGAACAGAAATAACTCAGCAGCTTTGTTACCATAGTCTCTTTTAATCAGTATGTTCAAAATCCTTTAATTAGCACTCTGTCTACACAAGGAAAGCATTTCTTCGGTGCCAGGGGAGGGCACATATGTATGTACACAGTGTTCTGTTGTATCAGCATCACAACATGGAGCTAGTACCTCAAACTGTCTGCCAGGGAAGTGAAGCACAGGAAACTTTTTTAAAGGCACAGTACCACAAAATTCACATACATACTCTATTTGCATTTCTATTACCACACAACAAAGTGATCATTAAGTTTGGCTCGTTTAGGTGTCAATTTGTTTCTGAACTTTTTTCAGCAAAAAAGTAAGCATTTCAACTAAATAATAACTTTCTTTAGATAATTAAAGTAGAATATTTAAAATATAAAGTGCTAACAAAACAAAAAAAAAAACAGTAATACTCAAGGATTGCTCCTGTTCTCATAATAGATTGTCAGTAGAAGAAATAAAATACCAACTCCCTCAAACAGGAATAAATCACATGACACATTTTCACATGGATGCTTTACATTTAAAATTTCATCCAACCATGAGAGGTGTTAAAACTTGCAGGCTGGATTACATATAAATCTAATTATAAAATCTAATTAACTGAAATCAAGGTGGAAATCGATAAATTAAAGATAACTTTAAAAAAATCAACAGCCAAGAAACAAAAGAATCTCCATTAGTAAAATGGGATTTGCAATATTTTAATAAGGATATTTAGGTGTTATAAACTTATTTTTCATCTTTCAAAAGTTGGATATACATATAAGATGTCAAGTATGTATGTGTATATATATATGTATATGTACATGTATATTATTAACCAAAATGACAATCTTCTAAATATCTGATTAAAGAAACAAACTAACTAAATATAAGGTAAAGTGAATTATTAAAGAGGCAGCATAGCATAACTGTTGGAAAGCCAGCTCTTCCATACAAGCCATGTGAGCTCACAGCAGTTATATACAATGGGAATAATACCACTATTTTGCAGGTTGATATGAGAATTAAATGAGATGACACATTCACAGCACTTGGTAAAAATCCAAAAGTTTGTTGGTAAGATAGTATTTTCACGCGTTGCCCAAAAGTGTAAATTGGTACAACCTTTCAAAATGACACAGGTACATATATTCACATACATATGTATGTATTTATATTTGGTATTCACTGCACCACTGTTTGTAACAGTAATATGGAAATGACACAAATACTCTTCAGAAGGGGACTGGTTAAATGTCACTTTCCCTACAAAAGAAAATTATACAATTGTTTAAAGAAAAAAAAACTTCCTTATATATTAATAGACAATGTTTTCCAGGGTAAATTGTTGAGAAAAACGCAAAGTATAAAACAGTGTGTATTATATGCTACTATTTGAGTAAAGGAGGAATGGAAATTCATATTTATTTGAATATGCAAAAAGAATCTTTTAGAAATTTATGTAAGTAATTACCTACTGGTGATGAAAGTGAAACAGTACCTTACATATAGTTAAACCTCAATAAATAGAAGCTGCAATTACTCCTCTCATCAGTGCTATCATCATCATCGTCATGAAAACATATCCTTAAAATATATACACAGAATACATTCAAACTAAATCTTTAATGAGGTAAAAAGCCAAATCTCAATTATTCATAGGCTAACTATCTAGTTGGAGCTCCAAGCCCTTCATTTCCTCTTCAAGGGTAATTAGCTTTTGGCCATCTTACTACTGGCTATCGCCTCCACCAGAAAGTGAGCTGAGGAAATAATTCCAAAACCATCATTTTATTCCATTTTGATCAACGGTTTTTAATAAACAGCTTTTGAAACTGACAGGATTAAAATCCCATAGCACAACCTTCTAAAATTATATATAACGAATCTAAGATTCAGAGAATCTCCCAAATTAGGGACAGTTCAAAAATTTACAGTCTGTCCCTAAATGGTTTTTCCATTTTATTATTGATAACATGGGGGAAAACAGAAAAGAAGTTAAATTGAAATCAGTTATCCTTGCTAAATCCACTCTCCTCATCCTTTATTATAGATAACCAAATTTGCCAAGATCAAATCCCAGGAGCAATGATAGTAAGTAAAGGATAGGTCAACAGAGAATTAAACAACTCAGCCCGGGGACTAAGCACTGAACGAACATCTATAATAAAATCTGTAAAGTTTACTTACACTAGAAATTGTCAGAGGCATGTTGAAATCCTTGCCGCCTTGCAGCCGGAAACCCCAAGGAGCTGGGCCAACAAGTGACACACTGTAGTTGCTCATGGTTCTAATGGCTCAAAGTCCAATGACAGAAAACGAAAGATGCTGTGAAAGAAAGTTAGATGATCAGCAAAAATGCTGACTTGAAACCCTACTACATAAATTGTGTTTAGTATTTTGTTTTGGGAGCTGAGAGGATATAGAGGATAAGTCTAAATTAAGTTCTTCATTAATTTCAGTTTAAGAAAAGCAATCTGTGGCCAGGCGCGGTGGCCCACACTTGTAATCCCAGTACTTTGGGAAGCCGAGGCAGATCACCTGAGGTCAGGAGTTCAAGACCAGTCTGGCCAATGTGGTGAACTTTATATTTTCTATTAAAAATACAAAAATTAACCAGGCGTGGTGGCAGGCGCCTATAATCCTACCTACTCAGGAGGCTGAGGCAGGAGAATCGCTTGAAACCAGGAGGTGAAGGTTACAGTCAGCTGAGGTTCAGCCACTGCACCCCAGCCTGGATGCCAAGAGCGAAACGCCATCTCAATAAAAAAGGCAATCTGTCAGCTAATATAAATTTTCTACACTCATGGCAATTTCCATGGTCTAAAAATTCCATATCAGAATACACTTCTAGATACTTAATCTGTTTCAAAACTTGCTACAATCCAATTTGTGGCTTCTTGGATACAAACTTTAACTCAAAGTACTTCACAACACTTCACTAATGTATATAAGAAAGAGCAAGATTTTATTTCAGATTGAATTCAAAATAATTTTCTCCCTCTCACCACTTCATGTATTCTTTTGTCTGCCATTGGCAAGAGTCTTTCAATTGCACTTACTTAAATTCTAAGTTACTCTGACATGTGAAAGAGCCTGTAAATCAGTAGGCTCCTGTTTGTGCTTTCCAAATACTTAATTCTTTAAAATAAGAAGCTGTTTTTCAATGCATAAAACTATTCTCTTCAATCATGAACTACAACTTGTATTTCCTCCTATAGGGACATGGTATTTTGCACACTTAAAAGTGATATCTATTTTTCCTTCAGATAGTCAATTATAGGCAATACTCTAGTACAGTGATAGGTTAGTCACAACCTGCTTTTTGTTTTATACACACACCTTACCAGGCAGAGAGTAAGCATTTGCCACTCAGCAAAAAAGTTTATCACTAAATATGGTAGAAGTGCAGGGTTAACCTTAATGCATTCAAATGAAATTGGCAATTTAGAAAAGAACCAGTGCTTCGATGCTTTCGTCTGTTTTGCTTTCAGTGTCCAAGTAATGACTCTCACAGCAGTACCTTCATATAATTTTTAAAAAGGAAAAAAAAAAGTCTGATTTTGAGTTTCCTATTGGCTGTTACAGTGGCAGGAGAGATAGAGAGGAAGGGAGTTTTGTTTGTTTTGTTTTGCTTTTTTTTGAGATGGAGTCTAACTCTGTTGTCAGGCTGGAGTGCAGTGGCGCGATATCGGCTCATTGCAACCTCCAGCTCCCGCGTTCAAGCAATTCTCCTGCCTCAGCGTCCCGAGTAGCTGGGACTACAGGAGCACACCACCACGCCCAGCTAATTTTTGTATTTTTAGTAAAGATGGGGTTTCACCATGTTGGCCAGGATAGTCTCGACCTCTTGACCTTGTGATCCACCTGCCTCAGCCTCCCAAAGTGCTGGGATTACAAGCATGAGCCACCGCGCCTGGCTCAGTTTTTTTGTTTTTGTTTTTGTTTTTTAATGGAATACTAAGAAACAATAGTCCTCTCTCTTTAAAAAAAATATTAAAAATATACGTGATTTTATAATTTTAAAAACATACTTCTTTGGAAAATCTAAGCTATTCAACCAAATCACCACCTAATATTATCTGTCTTAAAATATTTTTTAATCCATTCAAAATTTCTAGCCCATCACCCCAAATTCATAGTCGCAGATGTAGATATTAGAACCATAGGTATATTTAAATCAAACATTCCTTCTTCTCATAAAGGGAAAATGGGGCAAAACATTCAAATAGGCCTGGTTTTTAAGGAAAAATTGTATCAGGGAAAATAAAAAATTACAGAAAATTGTATCAGAAACCAAAAGAGCTTTTCTACTGGCATGGTAGTATACTGAACTACTAGGCAATAACTCATTACTTCAGTATTGAAGTAATGAAGTGTCTATTACTTCAATATTGAAGTAATAGGCACAGAGCACTAAAAAAGATCCAAAGGCCAAGCCAGAAGTCAAACTGTATATATAGGTGAAAAACTACTAGTGGGAAGTTAATAATGAGCCACACATAATTCAATTGCTTTCCCGTTGAAAAAAAGAGATTTTCAGAAAACGAATAGGACTGTCCTGATATTGACACAATACAAATCAGAAGCGTCTAAAGCCAACTGATATTTCACAGGCGGTCTACCCTCCTTTATTAATCTTTAACTTGTGTCTGGGGAAGAATATGAAAGTTAGGCTCAACTTCCTCCGGCCCCATTCTTCCCTACGAGAAAATGTATTTCATCTAGATTATCAACCCATGTACATGTCACTTCCCTTTATTTGGGGATTCCCTTCCTAACTTCTCATTTGTTATCAAAATTCCTAGCACTGCCAAGGTCACAGCCACACTACAAAACCAGTGTCATTTCATTTGGAGTCACTGTCCGTTCATTTCTAGATGCTGCTTCTGCTAGCTTCATTTGGAATTCATTTGCCTTAAAACAGTCTGTGCCCCAAGCAATGGCAATATTTTTATTGGCCTTTCCAAGTCTCCTCCATCTGGTTATTAGTGCCCAAACCCTTCCTCAAATACCAAGCAGGCAGGAAATAGCATACTCTGCTTTCAAACGCGCAGAAAAAGTTGGAATTTTTGTATAGTTGTGGATTTTGCTTTGGGGAATGTCTAAACGATGTCTTTGCTCTAATACTAGGGAAGGAAGCTTGGTATTTCCCACACTTGTCTCGGCTTCTTTAGTGGGTGAAAGAGGGCGAAGAGAACTCAAGATGAACTACACAGATGACAAAAAAGGCCTGAAATTAAAGAGAAATATATTGAGAGTCTCTTTCTCCACAGTGGAGAGAGAACGTAGGTAGAGCTGAAGAACCAAAGCCACAGGCACAGGATGAAAGCAGCCGACCCGACAGTTTTCCAGGCGAGATTCACGCCTAGCCTTGTTTGCCAAATAAGGCTCCCGAGCGGGCCGCTTCCGTGGCAGGCGGGTTCAGACGTCCTCCCCGTCAGGAAGGCGGACTTGGGATAGGATCTGGAGATCACACCCTAGACCTGCCCTGCCCAGCGCAGCCACGAATTTTCTTTCCAAGCTCTGCCCTGTCCACAAGCCCTTCCTTTTTCCACTTATTGTCAAACGCACCGAAGGCACAGTCTTAGAAAAGCTCCAGCAAGTACTCAAGTGTTCGCCAATCTGGTGTTCGTGATAGATGTGATTCTTAAACGAGCTTTAATTTCTGGACGCGCAGAAGTTTTCCCCAAACAGGTCACACAAAACTAACTATCTGGGAGAGAAATAAATGCTTCTCAGTAGCCTGAGAGCAAAGAAACGCTAACGCGCCTTTTCCGTCGAGTCCCGCTTCCTGCCCTCACCCAAGAGCCTGGCGCAGGACGGGGCACCCAGACGCCACGGTGGTGCCCTGGCGACGCCGACGGCCCGGCGGGTGGGAGCCGCAGTGCCCAGGAGCCCGTCCGCGCCGGCCCTCGCCACTGGGCGCCCTTCCGCGTCCCGGTCTCCGCTACCCCGGTCCCGGTCGGCCCGGGCTGCGGGGACTCCAGGGCTCGCCCTCTGGCCTCACGCGGACTACCTGAGCTGCCCTTTCCCGGGCGCTCTTCTCCCCAAGCTGCTCTCCCACCTCGGCCGATCCGCGCCCACAAAGCACCTGAGGAGCCGACCCCGCGCGAGGAGCGCCCCCTCCTCATCCCCAGCCCGGCTTCCCTCCTCGCGCTCGGCGCAAGGCGGCCGCTCCTTTCCCTCCTCCCTCGCGGAGATCCGAGAGGCGCATCGCCGGCCGGCCGCCACTCACCTCGGGTCCGGCGCGGCGCTGCCTCCGCCTCAGACGAGGGCTGACAAGTGACTCGCGGAGCGGGCGCCGTCCCCACGGCCCGCGGGAACTTCCGCCTCCTGGCTCTCCCTCGCCCCACCCCCGGCCCGGGACACGCCCCTCCACTCCCGGCCACGCCTCCGGGCCGGTCCCAGCCACGCCGCGCAGAGGCGGGCAAGGCGGCGGCTGCGATGCTGGGCGCCCGGGCTTGCTGGGGCTGGCTGAAGCAGCCAGGGAAAGACAGTCACGCTACTACCGAGTTTCGGTGGGAGTTGTCTTAGCGGATTTTGAGCGCTGCCTGGCAAAGGTCTAACGCTCCTCGCGTCCGTTTTGTACTGGGTGCATTTCTCTCTCCAGAAATTTGAATTGGCAAGCAGTTGCTCTGCCTAAAAATAGGAGACTTTGGATAAATCTCTGTCTATGCAAGTTCAGCGGTTACTGCCTGGGTTTTTTTTGTTTGGTTGGTTGGCTGGGGTTTTTTTTTGAAAGAGCTTTATATGCTCTGAAAAGTGCAGACCCAGAAGTTTACCTGTCAGGAAGGTAACCCTAACAGATAGACGTTACCCCTGTCCATCATACCAGAAGACAGTGATAGAAAACAGCGGCCAAAAGTGATTCAACCACTCTATGTTCAGCTTATTTTTCTAAGTCCAACTCAGTCCACTTTCCAGCTCCTACACGGTTGCTTGATATGCCCGAGGAATTTTATTCATAAGAAAACGTGAATAATATTCAGTGAACATAAGGAAAGCAGCTAGACTCTTACACTGTGCATTGGCTTATAAAATGTGAAAAGGACAATTCTTAACCAAGGGGCATATAAAGCAAGGATGAACTTCTCATGAGGTCCGTCAACCCTTGCCCCCTACAAGTGCAAGCAGAATTCTAAAGGCGAAGATCCAAAGCTGCTCTTTCCCTAACACATGCGGCTATTGAACAGTTGAAATCTGGCTACCGCTACTGAGACCTTGAATTTTTTGTTTTACATAATTTTAATTAATTTAACATTTCAAACTGAAGCAGGATAACATTTCTTTTAAGCACTACATTTAAGGACTAAAATGAAGTGAAATGTGGGACTACCGTTGAAAATGTAATGCCCAAATTGAAATATGTTGGAAATGTAAAATGCACACTGGATTTCGAAGACTTGGTATGAAAAAATAATGTAAAATGCCTCAATAATTTTTATATTGATTATATGCTGAAATCATCATATTTTGTGTTTGGTGAAATAATATGTGATTATGGCCAGGCGCGGTGGCTCATGCCTGTAATCCCAGCACTTTGTGAGGCCGAGGCAGGCATATCTCCTTAGGTTAGGAGTTCCATTCCAGCATGGCCAACATGGTGAAACCCGACTCTGCTAAAAACACAAAAATTAGCCGGACGTGGTGGCGCATGCTTGTAATCCCAGCTTCTTGGGAGGCTGAGGCAGGAGAATCACTTGAACCCGGGAGGAAGAGGTTGCAGTGAGTCGAGATGGCACCACTACACTCCAGCCAGGGCGACAAAGCAAGACTCCATCTCAAAAAATATATATAAAATATATGATTAAAATTAATTTCACCTTTTTTAAAATGTGGCTACTAGATAATTTAAAATTACTTATGTGAGCAGGGTGCAGTGGCTCACAATTATAATCCCAGCACTTTGGGAGGCTGAGGTGAGAGGGATGGCTTGAGGCCAGCAGTTTGAGATTACCATGGGCAACATAGCAAGACCCATCTCTACAAAAAATTCAAAAACTTAACTGGGCGTTGTGGCATACACCTGTAGTCCCAGGTTCCAGCTATCCGTACTGCTGAGCCCAGGAGTTTGAGGCTGCAGTCAGCTATGATCGTGCCTTCGTACTGCAGCCTGGGTGACAAAGCAAGACTCTGTCTTTAAAAAATAAGTAAATAAAATTACATTGTGCTTCACATTATATTTTCATTGGGCAGCACCAGTCCATAGCTTTCATCACATTTTTCACAAGATGGTTTTGGGGGAAAGTGTTTCCTAGTGTGAGAGCTGGTTTAGAGAGTCTAATAAATGTTATCATGTTTGACATCTCACACAAAAATAAAAATAACAATAGCTACCATTTACAAATACCTACCATGTGCTATGCAGTGTGGTAGTCCTTACAATAACTTTATAAAATGAATGCCATCCCCATGTATAGATAATAAAATTTAGGTTACAAGCGATTACAGCTTGTGCCATGGCTCGAGGTAACCTGTAGGAGTCCCAACTCTGCCCCTCCTCATCTGTTTGCTGTTGATACAGTTAAATTGAGCCTGGATCAACAAAGATTAATGTAAAGACATCAACTGCAGATAGCCTATGGCGTTATCACCAGAGGATAAGCCTCTTGAGGTGATGAGGAAGAGCTGAGAGTGGGCAGACTGTTGCTTACTTATGCAAATTCCACTTTACCCCACAATTGCTAACCTGTCTCTGAACTTCCTCCTCCTACTGCAGTTTAAATCCTAGGCTATGGATTAAATTAACCAAATTAAGGTATCTTGCATAGACTGATCTTTATCCAAGTGTCCTCCAAAGGACCGATTGCATCAAAATGACATGGACAGCTTGTTAAAGTGGCATTTTCTTGAGTCACCTCTGGACCCAGAATCCTTGCAGGTGAGCCCTTGGAATCCTTTTAACAAACACTCCCTCCCCACCTCCAGGTAATTATTAAACTGCAATGCTTAAAAACTACTTCCCTAGAGATAGTGCTATGTCTCCAATTTACTGTGAACTGTGCTCAGGTGAGAACCATGCATTCCAGATGGCAGCAATTTATCTCAGTTTCCTCATGTTAAAGGAAATGATAATTGTAAATAACCTTGTGAGATTGTCATAAGGAATAAGGATAATATACATAAAAGACTACACATCATGCTTGGCACCAAGTAAGGATTAAATCCACGGTAGCCATATGAAAACTTTCCTAACCAATTGATTAATTTATGTATCATAAAAAACAAGTCGAGAACTTTGACATTCATTATGCAAGTACTATATTCTTAGTGCCCTATGTACATTATTCTACTTAATTCTTATAACCATATAAAGTAGACTTTTTTTCAGAGGAAGAAATAGAAACTTGGAGATTAAGAAATTTAACCAAGGGCACACAACTGATCAGATATGGTAGTGGAGCAAAAGGTCTGATTCCAAAAACCATGTTATTTTCATCACAACACACTGTCTCTTGGTAAATTCAGTAAGCCATCCAGCTCAAAGACCAGAGAAAGATAAAATGCATTAGAAACTAACACTGCTGAGGGCCACAGAGGTGTAATCCATAGCAAATTATGGAAATAAAATAACTGCTGAGTAATTTGTATATAAGAGAAGATGAAACTCCTGAGCCACTTCCAAAAGGGCATGTGCCTTAATTTGTTTTATAAAGAATTGCTACAGGACCATTCTGACTCCCCTTCTGTTTCCCTCATAACTAACATTTATAAAATGGTTGACCATGGTTTGAAGGATTGTCTGTGACTACAGACGATCACAAGTTACCAGTCCATTAGGAAATCAAACCAATGTCCTCGGCCTCATTAACTCTACAGGGCTAAGTAATGAGGCACTGACCACAAAGGAAACCATACTAAAAGCTTTATTTTATCATAACCAGGGAAAGAAAAGCTAGAGGAGTCTGGGTGTCGGCGGTGGGGGGCGGGGTGTTAGGGTGATCAAAACATTAACCTACTTAGCAGGAAGAGTTTTTTTTTTTTTTCTTAGCTGGAAGAGTTTTTAAGAATATCCCATCTAAATACAGTATTTACCTAAGCACATAAATGTTTTCTGTAACATTTTATTATCCAATGTATGACTCAGAACCTCTTGTAGCACTTCAAAAATAACAGAAACTTAATTACAACATGGCATGGCTGTGACAAGTTTTTACAGTAGCACCCAATAAACTATAAAGTGCCAGTCTTTTAAAAGTTCCTATGTTACTGAGTCAATTTATCTTTTAAGTCCTAATCCTGGAAGGTAAATAAACCACTCATGAGCATTTAAAGTTTAAAATCTAGAATGGAAAGGAAGCATTAACTATTCTAATAACTGAAGAAACATTTGGTAACTTAGGGAGAAAAGATAGAAGGCACAGTGTCATTCTAAAGTTTACTAAAGAATCCTGGGAGAAGGGCAGAACTAAATCAGGCATGGAGAGAGTGGAAAGGGATAATGGATGGAAAGACTGTAAGAGCAGATCCATCAGGGTAACTGACTAAATGTGTAATTGAGGAAGACGGCAAAATTTAAACTAGCCCCAGGGATTCAAGTCTCGATTTGGTGGGTGGTATTCATAACTGATATTGATTGAATGAAGAGGAGCAAATAACTATGCATTTTACTGGCCGTTTCTAGTAAGAAAAACAAGGCAATGGTTGGTTAGTGAGGGGTATAAATAGGAAGGATAGATAGGATGGACACTGGAAAAAGGTATCAGGAAGCCCCAAACTTGAGATTTCCGAAGTGGAGGAATATATTCCTCATGATAAGATCAAGGTTCAGTCAGTCTGATGTTTTACTCAGATAAAGTCAGTTCATTGAGGAGTCTAGTGAATGGTTGAGATGATAGAGAATACGTGGGAGGGATTGTGGAGATGAGATGGACATGAGGGTTCAATAATGGTAAAAATTTGGTATATGAAGATGTTACAGTAGTCCCTCCCTTATCTTCAGAAGATACATTTCAGACCCCCAGTAGATACCTGAAACCAGAATTGTACCTAACCCTACACATACTATGTATGAATTTCTTTTTCCTTCACAATTTCATAGATAGAAGCTTCATTCTTACCATAGATTTTAGTAACTTCAGCATACACTTTTCTTATTTCCTTGTTAAGTTGAGAACTTTCACCTTTTCACTTGAAGGAAGCAATTTATGGTTTCTCTTTGGCATGTCCAAAATCCCAGCGTCACTATTCTTACGCTTTGGTGGCACTGTTAAGTAAAATAAGGATTACTTGAGCCTAAGCATTGCCATACAGGAACAGTAGAACTAATAACTAAAATGGCTGCTAAGTGACTAACAGGGTGGGTAGTATATGCAGCATGAATCTGCTGGACAAAGGAATGATTCATGTCCTGGGTGGGATGGAGCAGGATGGTGTGAGATTTCATCACACTACACAGAACAGCATGCAATTTAAAACATGAATTTCTTAAACGGAATTTTTCCGTTGAATATTTTTGGACTACGGTTGACTATAAGTAACTCAAACTGCAGAAAGTGAAAACATGGATAAGGGGGGACTACTGTATTTTAAGAATGTTAAAGTAAGAAATGAGCCTAGAGCAGAATTTCCCAATTAGTTGCTTTTGCCAAGAAATTAATCTTCTCAACCTGGGAGGTGGGGCAGACTGGAATTGGAAGCCTCATCCATTTTCCCAGTTTCCAAGTTTACCTTGATGTAAAAAGAGTTGAGAAGCACTGTGTCAGGATACCAGAAGGAGAGAAATGAAAAGATCATTAGCTTTTCATTTATCTCGTTAGCATTATGTATTCATCATAATACCTTCCAGATTTCTACTAAGGAGTTAAGGAAAATGTGAAAAAAAAAGAACACAGAGAATGCTCACTGTGATTGTGCTCAGTTAGAAAGATCTTACTTCTAAAACGTAGTAGAAGAAGACACCCTGCCCATACCACTATACAGATTCCTTTATTAAATTATTTTCAATTAAACACATTTGAGTATGCCATCTCTTTCTGCTCAAGACCCTGACTAACACATTATGAGTGATTCTTTTAATCATCAACAGCTTTGCATAAATCACTAAACTTCTATGCACTCTTATTTAGTGTCTATCATGCACCAAAGATATAAGTGATGTCAAAGCAAATTCATTTTTTAGAAAAATGTTGAAATTTTTGCTTTTTGGATTTTTTAAATTGATGACTTTTTAAATTAGGCATTTTAGAGTTTTTTAGAAGCATTTCCATTAGGTGGTATGGTACAACCCACCATCATTTAAAATCTTGAAATAAATGTCTTCTTTTTTTTCATTATCAACTTTCTAACCAATAAAAGAGATAATACCAGTTGTGAATATTCTGAATCACAAATAAAACACTTCTTATTCTAGACCTTATTTACCTTTACATATACATATTGTATATATAGTAGTTATATTTGGGAAATGAGATTATGAGGCCATTCTTCATATTTCGTATTTATAATACATTCTATATAGTAAGAATAAAATGACACAAGGTTTTTGAAAAACTGTATGAACTGATTAAATTCATTATGATAATATAAGCTTGTATTAGTCCAAAATTAATTTTAAATTAATTGGCTTTTAAATCTCAATTTCTTTAAGTATGGTTTTTGGTCCCGAACTACTGATCTAATCTCTGCTGATTCATTAGATAGTCTTTCACATGTCTGGGTGTAGAATTTCTGAAGCTTTTCCATGGATCTTCCAACAATAGTGGAGCTATGAGGACATACTTATTAACAAGGCAAATGTACAAATGAAGTCTTAAAGTAAGTGGCATTTTGGATTGGAGAGATCCTTGGAGAAACCTAATCCTAACACACTTTATTTACAGTTAAATCTGTCCACCCAAAAAACAGTACCTCTACTAAATGTTTTTCAAATCCATTTATATACTCTGGGAAAGCAAGGAAACTAATATTTTGGTTGGAAGGTACCCACATTTGTAGTCATCGTGGAATGCATTAAGGCATGTCATTCCTAGCCAAAATGTAAGGGACATAGTCCTAAGAGTGATGAATCAACTCATTAAAAAAATCTGATTAAAGCATAGAATTGTTTCTAAAATAAGGAATACTATGAATGAATGATCATGGATCAGTAACACATACTAAAACTAGACTATCCCACTGATAATACTTAATTTACACATCACAGCAAATTCTGCCAGTCTGTGCAATATGCACATACCTATCAACATTTAATTTCATAAAATTAATTCTGGGAATTTTCTCAAAGCCACTTTTTCTCAGCTGTGAAAAGGTTAACAGATGAAGAAAGTACGCAAGACAATTTTTTAAACTATGAGATATGAAACTGGAATCTATTTTCATGATCTGATTATTCCACATGACAAAATGTTTTCTGAGCAATACTCTAGCCAAAGTTTGATGCCTGTTTCATCTCCGAATTTAAAGGCATGAACAACATAACAGGAGTTTTGCTGTGTATGAGTAACACAATCTAACCATTTTCAGTTAAATATTATTGTACACATTCACGCTTACATTTTGAAATTCATGGAAAAAGTGCAACTATAAATGTTACCAATGGTTGCCCTCTAGGTGGTGAAACTTGCTGTAATTTTCTTATACTTCTATTTGCTTTTTATACTTTTCAAATTTTCTATGAAAATATTTTACTTTTATGATAAACTGAAAATCAGGAGTAGTAGTATTAGTACATATCAATACACATAACATGATTATATACACATACTTTGGTCACATACATTCAGATATACATAACAAATACCTTTGGGACAAATGGGAATTTTGAATAATAACAATTTCTTATTAAAGATTTAATAAAACATTTAATAAAAGGTAAAAATTCTTCTGCATATATAATAAAAGCTAAGTATTCTCCTTCACATATATTGACTTATTTTATCCTCACAGCAACCTAAGTACTTACTATTGTAGTTTCTTCCAATAAGAAAATGAAGACACAGGGTTAGTGTAACTTGCTCACAGTTGTACATCTAGCTAGTATAGGCAGAGCCAAGTCTTAAAGCCAGGAAATCTGCCTATATGATGATGTACTTAACTAAAATACATGGCTGCTTTTACAGAGTATATTATGGAAGTTTGTATCTCTGGAATTCTCTTTTTATGAAAGCCCAGCATGGTTCTAATTCAGGATTATAAACTTTCTTGACTATTTTTATGTTTTGCATAAGTAATACATAGCATTAGGTGAACTACAATAAGGTAAAATGATTAATTATAATAAAAGTCATCTCAGGATTGGAAGATAAATCCCTAAACCAGATTGTAAAAAATATTTTCTCAAATAGTTTAAGCTGAAACCATTATTTCTTTTAAGATTTATAGCTGTTTCTATAGAAAGGAGCCCCTTGATAATAATAACTTATTTTTCAGTATGTGAAAAAGCAGAAAAACCAAATTTAAATCTTCACTGAACGTTTGGTTTTCCCTATGAATTTCTTCTAGGAAGGAAAATATGGGAACATATATATGGTTTTTCCATTAATACCAGTCAAACATCCAAATTAAGTCTAAAAAATAAAATATTTACAACTTTGGTCTAGGTAAAACCAAACTATTAGGCATTTTAATTATGTAGGCTAGGTGAGGTGTCTCACGCCTGTAATCCTAGCACTTTGGGAGGCCCAGGCAGGTGGATTGTCTGAGTTCAAGAGTTTGAGACCAGCCTGAGCAACATGGTGAAACTCCATCTTTACTAAAGTACTAAAGAAAATAGCCAGGGAGTGGTGGCCTGTGCCTGTAGTCCCAGCTACTCGGGAGGCTGAGGCAAGAGAATTGCTTGAATCCAGGAGGCGAAGATTGCAGTGAGCCAAGATCGTGCCACTGCACTCCAGCCTGGGAGACTCCATCTCTAAAAGAGAAAAAAAAAAAAAAAAAAAGGAGACCAGGCGCAGTGGCTCACACTTGTAATTCCAACACTGGGAGGCCGAGGTGGGTGGATCACCTGAGGTTGGGAGTTCAAGACCAGCCTGACCAACATGGAGAAACCCCGGCTCTACTAAAAATACAAAACAACTATGCCTTGGTGTACATGTGGTGGAGCATGCCTATAATCCCAGCTACTCAGAAGGCTGAGGCAGGAAATTGCTTGAATCCAGGAGGCAGAGGGTGCAGTGAGCCGAGATCGCATGCTATTGCACTCCAGCCTGGGCAATAAGAGTGAAATTCCATCTCAAAAAATAAAAAAAGTATTTAACCAAGTTTTTGATATAGACACACCTTAATCAATCTTCATAGAGCAGTCTTAATCAGTTATATTAAATGTTAAAAGATAATTTTGATAATTTTTAAACAAACACCCCAAACACACTGGTTAAAGTAACAAAAAAGAGTACTGTCAAAAACATAGGCAAAATAAATACCACATTTTCCAAATTAACATCAATTAAAAAATGTATTGGACCAGTAAGTCTCTCTATGGAAGATTTAATCTGTAGGGGGAAGAAAACTAAAGACATTTCTAGTTTTCTTTATATTTATCTGGTCAGTGTCCTTGACAAATTCTTGTTCTCTTGTTATGTTTAATATAGTTTTATATTATTTATAACTTATATTGTTTAGTAAATTTGTTATTTAATATCATTAAAAAAAAAAAAATATATATATATATATATATATATATAGTGGCAATTAAATCAATGTGTTATCATTTTGGAACTTAGACTCTGTAACACTAAAGTGTTTCTACCCCAAAGACAGAAATATATATAAATTTTGAACAAGAGATCCCCTTGGCATATAAGGGAACAGAGACCTTGGCATTAAAAAAAAAAATTTTTTTTTAAAAATGCTTCTAATTCTTTCATCAAGACAGCCGAAACACATCCCCCCTAGGAAAATCAAAATGCTACCTATTTAAAAATACTTCAGTATGATTAGTAAGGGCAAATAAGTAACAATCCCTCTAGAAAAGAAATGAGTTGGTTCATTACAACTGGAGCCAAAGTATCAACTGTTATACCCAGATCCAAATATAGTGCCTTCTGGCACAGAAAGATCTCAGAGCCAGAGGCAGAGCTGGTGGACACCTGATAGCATTGCCCAAGTAACTGGAGCTAAAGTTTTACTTGTTGTGGAGACAAATACACCGAAAATCCAGGCAGAGAACAAATCACATTACCTCCATTTTAGAAAGTTCTTTGAAGATGGATTTTAAATCACCTGGTATGTCTCGTTGTTTGTTTTTTGTTTTGGTTTTACTTTTTAAGTTTTCAAAAATAGAATAATATAATGAACACTCAAGAATAATATAATGAACTGTCTCAATAATTATCATCATTAATATAATTTACTTTTGGGTGTTTGTTATTGTTGTTAGTTTTGTTTTGTTTTTGAGATAGGGTCTTGCTCTATCACCTAGGCTGGAGTGCAGTGGTGCAATCATAACTCACTGCAGCATCGATATCGTGGGCTCAAGCGATCCTCCCACCTCAGACTCCCAAGGAGCTAGAATTGCAGGCATGGGACACCACACCCAGCTATTTTTGTTTTATTTATTTTTTGTTGTGAGACAAGGTCTCACTGTGTTGCCCAAGCTGATCTCAAACTCTTGGCTTCAAGTGATAGTGCCGGGATTACTTTAATTTAAATTAAAGTTTTAAACATAGTTTTAAACAAACGTAAGTATTACACGTGTCAAGATTTCACAAATTATTTTTCAGGTTAAATGAAGGAATGTGAGTTTCAGTTCATCCATATTGCAGTTCAAAAGCTGGGGGAAAAAAAGAATGTTTGGCAGGTTTTTTTTTTTTTGCCATATGGAAACTCTCAGGACAAATAAATCTAATTTATGGAGTTCTATCAATTTAAAACTGATTATGCTCAGAAATTCACTTTATTATTAGTTCAACCACTAAACAGACAGACTTTCAGGGACTCAGTCATGTTAATAATCTGTTAGAAGCCTGTAAAAAATCTAGAAGTTTACTTTGTTAATTTACACTAAAAGGATACCTGTCAAGCAATGTCTACCTTCATGTCATTTTACTTCCAGGAAAGTCTAATTGAAAAATAAAATTTGGGTCAGAAGTTTGCTCAGTGAGTACAGAATTAGAGTAAAAAGAGGTGCAGAAAGTTAAGAAGCCTCATCCCATTGGATAATCAGATGGACTCTTCTTTCGTAGGGTGATGACTTCAGCAAGTGATTTAGGATACTGCTAACACATCTTCCCCAGGCTGCAGCTGGAGAGCACTAACAAGGGCTTAGTTTCAAACTCTTCCTCGTTGAAATACCTAATTTTTATTTCTTTCTATGACTAAAACACCTCATTAGGAAGGGATACAATTTCTAAGTTTGTAGCTTAGTTATATGAGTAGCATTTTAAATTAATGTCTTCCATCTTGAGGGAAACTCCCAGGCCCCTTGCTAAAGGCTAGGAAGGAACCAACTAAGCACAGCTGTTGACTCCAGTGTGCATCTACCACACCTCAGGTCATTTAGATTTGAACACTGGGAAACCATAAATGCAGATTTTTCCTGTTTTTCCCAATTTCAGAGAAAAGACTCCAGTTGTTTTCTTTTTTGTTTGTTTGTTTGTATGTTTCTGAGATGGTTAAAGAAAGACTAGCCTACAACTCAATTTCTAAGGGATGGCGTCCCAAAGAATCAATACTTAGATTTTCAGGTTGAACAGCAGAAAAACACATTTTCATCTTTTTCCAGGCTTGTTGACTCTATTAATATTTGTTTCTCTACAAGATTAATAAAACAGATTCTGTCTTTCCTTTGTGCATGTATATGCTATCAATTTCTTATTTTATATTAGCTTTTCTTTATCAAAGGATTGAAAACTGAAACAATTTCAAGACTTCTCATATTATTAAAATTTCTGTTTCATTATGTCTCTCTCATACTGTTAACAGGAATAAATGAGAAGCTTTCAACAGACCCAGAAGTTTCATGACTTCCTTCATTTGTTCTAAGTAGCTTCCTTTCTAGCCCAACCCTCACCAATTCATAAGAATTCAACCTGATCAACCACCCTGTTGTGAAGAAGATTTCTTTTCCCACCAGTGGCTAAAATATGGCTGAAGCACCTATAAAAAAAGGCAGATTACCAAGAGAGAAGCATACAAATTTATTTAAGTTTTATGTGACTCAAGAGCCTTCAGAAATGAAAAACCAAAGAAAAAAGGACACCAGTGTATTTTTTGGCTAAGTCTGATGAAAGAGAAAGATGACTGCACTAAAGGGGTATGATATAATGGTAATAAACTGGGAAAAACTTAGCAAGCCCTGTTTGTTCAGATTCTTCTCTGTGTCCCTGTGTCTTCAGAGATAAAGACATTCCTTTCCTCTAGGTTTAGGGAGGGCATTTCTTACAAAAGGGTCTTATAACCTATTTCAGAGGAAGATCAGATAATTCTTTTATGGCCTGCTTCATGGGAGAAGAGTGGGGAGAAGGTCAAAAAGCCCTTCCTGCGTCTGCTGCTTTCTTAAATGCCAAGGTACCATAAGCTGGGGTAGTGTCTTGAACCCTATCACTGTCTACTGACACAAATTCTTAGAAATTAATTTTAACCAAAGGAATAATATTAGAGATATTTTATTGTACCTTTATTGATTGTCAAAGCATGTTGATTCTGGCATTTGTAAAGAATTGCTTCCTCTTCTGCTTGTCTCAAGACAGTTGACTGGAAGACTATGTAGCGATAGAATGGTGGGGATACAGAAGAATTTTCTTGCTGTAGCGTTTAGTTATTAGTAACATCGCTGAAATAATGACATTTGGTTATCTTATTTACAAATCTAATGTTGGAGATAAATATTCTCACCAAAAATAATTTGCTTTTTAGCATTGAAGTTAAAAAATCCACTGGTTAGCTCCACAAAATCTTAGACAATTGCTACGGTTTCAATGTGTTCCCCAAAGTCCAAATGTTGAAACAATACCCAATGCAGCAGTGTTGAGAGGTGGGACTTAAGAGATGATTAAGTCATGAGGGCTCTGCTCTAATGAATGAATTAATGTCATTATCAAGGGACTGGGTTCCTGATAAAAAGATGAGTATGACCCCCTTCCCTTCTCTTTCTCTCATGAACTCTCTTGCTCTTCTGCCTTCAGCCACGCAATGATGCAGCAAGAAGGCTCTCACCAGATCTGGCCCCTCAGTCTTACAGTTCAACCTCCAGAACTATCAGCCAAATAAATATCTGTTCATTATAAATTACTCAGTCTCAGATAGACTGTTATTATATTTTATATGTATCATTATATGTTATAAAAGCAGCACAAAATACACTCAGCAATCTTCTATTTTTTTATTCTGATTTATTTACCTGTTTTCTGATTGATTGATTGATATAGGGTCTTGCTCTCACCCAGACTGAAGCACAGTGGTGATATTGGAACTACTGCAGCCCTCATCTCCTGGGCTCAAAGAGATCCTCCAACCTTAGCACCCTTTCCCCAACACCCCACACTTCTGCCCAACAGCTGAGATTACACATATGGACATCATGTCCAGCTAATTTTTTTCTTTTCTTTTTTTTTTTTTTTTTTGGTAGAGACTAGTTCTCTCTACATTGCACAGGCTGGTCTCAAACTCCTGGACTCAAGACATTCTTCCAATTCTTCCACCTTGGCCTCCCAAAGTGTTGGGATTACAGGTGTAAGCCACCCTGCTGGGCCTGTTTTCTTGTCTACATAATAACAATCATTGTGGACTGATAAGTACTTCCTTCTTTTATAATTAACTTTTTATTTGTATTTCAACAGTTTTTTGGGTTAAAGGTGGTTTTTGGTTACATGGATAGGTTTTTTTTTTTTTTTTAATGGAGTCTTATTCTGCCCCAAAGGCTGGAGTGTAGTGGCACAATCTTGACTCACTGCAACCTCCATCTCCTGGTTCAAACCATTCTCCTGCCTCAGCCCCCTAAGTAGCTGGGACTATAGGCACGCGTCATCATGCCCAGCTAATTTTTGTATTTTTAGTAGAGATGGGGGTCTCACCATGTTGGCCAGGCTGGTCTCAAATTCCTGACTTCAAATAATCTGCCTGCCTTGGCCTCCCAAAATGCTGGGATTACAGGCATGAGCCACTGTGTCCAGCCTGGTTACACGGATAAATTCTTTAGGGGTGATTTCCGAGATTTTGATGCACCCATCACCTGACCAGTGTACACTGTACTTAGTATGTTATCTTTTACTCCTAACCCCCACAACCTCTCCTCCCTCCCCGAGTCCCCAAGTTTATTATATCATTCTTATGTCTTTGCATCCTAATAACTTAGCTCCCACTATGTAAGTGAGAACATACAATATTTGGTTTTCCATTTCTGAGTAACTTCATACGGAATAATGGCATCCAGGTCTATCTATGTTGCTGCAAAAGACATTATTTTGTTCCTTTTCTATGGCTGAGTAGTATTCCATGTATATATATATCTCTCTCACACATTTTCTTTATCCACTTGTTGGCTGATGGGCACTTAGATTGGTTCCATATATTTGCAATTGTGAATTGTGCTGCTACAAACATGCATGTGCGCGTATCTTTTTCATATAATGACTTCTTTCCTTTGAGTAGATACCCAGTAGTGGGCTTGCTGGATCAAATGATAGACCTACTTTTAGTTCTTTAAGGAATCTCCATATCGTTTTCCATACTGGTTGGACTAGTTAACATTCTCATCAGCAGTGTAAAGTGTTGCCTTTTCACCATAACCATGCTGACATCTATTGTTTTTTGACTTTTTAATTATGGCCATTCTTACAGAAGTAAGGTGGTATCTCATTGTGGTTTTAATTTACATTTCCCTGATAATTGGTGATGTTGAGCAATTTTTATATGTTTGTTGGCTGTTTGTGTATCGTCTTTTGAGAATTGTCTATTCAAGTCCTTTGCCCACCTTTTGATGAGATTATTTGGTTTTTGCTTGATGATTTGTTTGAGTTCTCTGTAGATTCTGGATATTAGTCCTTTGTTCGATGCATAGTTTGTGAAGATTTTCTCTCTCTCTGGGTTCTCTGTTTATTCTGCTGATTATTTCTTTTGTTGTGCAGAAGCTTTTAAGTTTAATTAGGTCCCATTTATTTATTTTTGTTTTTGTTGCCTTCGCTTTTGGGGTCTTAGTCATAAATTCTTTGCCTGAGCCTATTGAAAAGTACATTCTTTGTAGAGCCCACATACAAAGTGACAATAAAATTATCTGACAGTATCATAGCATGATACGTTTAGCTCAGAGTGGTCTATACATTAAACACATATGCAATGCTTATCATTCTTTATACTTTTTCCATTGAAAAAATTGTAAGTACAAATTTCTGAGTGGTTAGCATACTACTTTCTTACAAATGAAAACCCTGCAAGTAGTACTAACTGATGTGAGGAAGAAACTCTTGGTGTTATTTGTTAGTAAAATTGCTATTGCACTACATTGTTATAACAACTGACTACAATTTTAAAGCTATTTTTAAGGCTTTTATTATGATACATCTTTGCTTTTGTTGTTTATCCATTTTGGTTTTAATTTGTCCCATTATTATCAACAAAAGTTACTGATCTTTTCTTTTCCTTTCAATCTTAAGGTAATGAGACTCCTGGTCCTTTTTTTTTTTAATTTTAATTTTAATTTATTTATTTTTTTGGTCATAAAACCAGAAAAGAAGAGCAAACAAATATTTAGGTGAAAGAATGAGGTATCAGGAATCCTCTGACCCCAATCCACACTATCATCTCCTGAGCTGTCAGTGTTCCTTTACCTAGCTTCTGTAACTCAGGCTTTTGAAAGTAATACTCTCTTTTACAAAAAAGGGAACTGTAGTTTAAATGCCTTGCCTATGGTTTCCCCAGTGAACCAACAACAGTCAGAATTAGAACCCAGACCTCCTGACGTGTGATTCAGTGTTCTTTCCACTTCAAAATAATGCCTAAAAATATAAACAAATTTTAAAAGCTCTCCAAAGAAAATAATACCTTATCCATTTCCATGTTGTAAGTCACAACATTGAAGCCTGAAGTTTAGTAAGATTAATTTTTAAAATTTTTATATTGTCTAACAACTCAGTGACATCCTATAATATTAGTTTCAATCTGTAAAATCTCTTAGAAATTTTTACAATTAACCTTTATCATTTTCAAAAAATAAAAATGTCTTCAGGAAAATGAGATCTTTTGTGTGGTTTTACTTATACATTTGAATTACTTCACTATATTCCATCAGTGCCACCCCTACAAATTTGTCTTGTTGATGATAGATCTTAGTGTAAATGTCATTTTCCTGTGGCAGCCTTCTTTGATTTTTCAGAAAAACTTACTTCCACACACTGTATTTATACTTTTATAGCACCTGCACTTTTCCTTCACAGCCCTTGTTATGATAGTAATTATATGGTAATTTGAGTAATTATTGTTTAATGTCAATTTATCTTCCAGATCATAAGCACTGTGAAGGCAGAATTTGTCTTATTCACTAGTATATCCCCAGCAGCAGGAAGTGATGGACACATAGAAGGTATTCATTAAATATTATGTAATAAGCAAACGTGTGTGTTTCTCGGGGTAACTACATAAGCTTTCACATAGCTGGCTTAAGAGAAATAATAAATGATAACAGTCCTCTTCATTGTATACCTACTCTGCTCAATACACTGGGCTAGGTGTTTTACATGTGTATTTTCACAATAAGCCTATGAAGTAGCTATACATTTTATTCATGCTTACAAATGAGAATGCTGAAGTTTTAGAAGATGAGGTAATTTATCCAAGTTACCTGACCAGTGGCTGGAGTTTGATTGCCATAGGAATTTAGGAAATATTTTAAATGCAAGAAAAATACAGTTAGTTTTTTTATTCAAATAGTAACCTCTCCTTCCGTCTTTCCATACTGGAGAAATGGGAAAATGAAACCACCACTTTACTTAATAATCATTCAGAGTCAAATTCTTTCATTTTAATTACTGTTGTTACAGATCCCAACTGTAGCACTGTCTTAGTCAATTTTCCACTGCTATGACAGAGTACCTGAGACCAACCAGGCCATTTAGAATGAACAGAAATGTATTTGGCTCACAGTTCTGGAGGCTGGGAAGTCCAAGATGAAGGGCCACATTTGCTGAGGGCCTTCGTGCTGCATCATCCGTTGATGGAAAGGCACAGAGAGAGGAAGAGAGGGTCTAATTCACAATTATAACAAATCTACTGTCTGGATAATGAACCCAGTTCTTTGATAATGACATTAATCATTAATGAGGGTAGAGCCTTCATGCCCTAATCATCTCTTAAATGTCCTACCTTTCAACACTTTTGCATTGGGGATTAAGTCTCCAAAATGCGCTTTTTAGAGGAGCAGTCCCCAACCTTTTAGTCACTAGGGACCCAATTTCATGGAAGATAATTTTTCTACAGACAGCGAGGGTTGGTGGGGGAGTGGTGGTGAGGAGGGGGTGGGGATGAGGTGCGGTGGAGTGGGGGGAGGGATGGTTTCCAAATGAAACTGTTCCACCTCAGATCATCAGGCATTAGATAGATTCTCATAAGGACCATGCAACCTATATCCTTTGCATGCTCAGTTCACAATAGCAATGGTGCTTCTGTGAGAATCTAATGCTGATGCTGATCTGAAAGGAGGTGAGCTCAGGTGGTAATGCTCCCTGGCCTCCGCTTACCTCCTGCTGTGTGGCCTGGCTCTCCTAATAGGCCTCGGATTGGTAACCATCAGTGGCTAGGGGGTTGGGGACCCCTGTTTTAGAGAACACATTCAAACCATAGCAAGCATTTTGGCTTTTATGTCTATGGGTTAAAGCCAAAGATTTCAAACCTCACTTTCCCATTTTCTTGTTTTAAATTTTTTTTATTTTTTGCTCTACACATTCAGAGAAACTTCTCTAGTAACAAACTATAGAAATGATCCCTGAAAGTATAGTCTTTCCCATTTTCATATATAATCTACCTAAGTATTTAAAACTGGTGTCTGTATTTCTATACATTCAAAGAGATAAATGATATTTTCAGTGTTTATTTTTCCTAAGAGTACAAAGAAAAACAGGGAAGGAAGTAATAATAGGAGATATAGTTCAATTACCTTTACTTACATAAGGAGAGAAGTGATGTTTATATGTGCCCATAGATCCTTAAATAAATATATTTTTAAATAAATGGTAAATAAATACAATCACAAATCAACTAAACAAAGCTCTTCTTTTTTCCTTCAGACAGATCACTTCTCTTGGGGCCTGTCCAAGAATTCCAAATGGGACTCACTACTCAATCTCTCTAAACTGTGAAATCCTTTGACATAAGAAAAACAGTAGAACCTTATTGAAAGAGAAGTAATGTACTATATAGTGGAAAGCAACTATTTATTTGGCCAAACTTGATGAATTTTTAGTATGGAATTATTTGTTCTTCAAAATAACATTGCCAAGAATCTTAATTCCACTACTCACTACTTTTCTCTATTTCCTTTGAAAGTTAAAAACAAGTTATTAATGAAAGTCACATATATATATACACACATACACACACACACACGTGAGGCAAAAGAAATACCTAACAGTAGAAACTTTCTATATGCTCAGTTTTTTTAAATTAAATTTTACTTATTTATTTTTGAGACAAGGTTTTGCTCTGTTGCCCAGCCTCTACCTTTCAGATTCAGGTAATCCTCCTGAGTAGCTGGGACTACAGGTGTGTGGCACCACGCCAGGCTAATTTTTGTATTTTTAGTGGAGACGGTTTTGCCCTATTGCCGAGGCTGGTCTTAAACTCCTGGGCTCAAGTGATCTGCCCACCTCAGCCTCCCAAAGTACTGGGATTAGAGGTGTGAGCCACTGCACCTGGCTATGTTCTGTTTATTTCATGGCACTTTCTAGTCACTATAAGACACTATGATATAGCACCCAAACTTGAATGCAAGTGTCACTTCAGAAGTAAGATATGAAGTAGCATATGAAATGAAAGAGAACAGGATTTATTGAGTGCCTGTTGTGTACCGAGCTCAGAGGAAGCCCCTAGTTTCGTCACACAGTTTCAACAAGCTCCCAGAACACTTTCTAGCTTAAGGAGTGGTCTGCATGGGACACAACCAGGAGAAAGAAGGATTAAAGCAGATTTCCAAGCTAATCTCACACCAAATGAGAGTACTGCCTAAGTACATTAGAGCTTAGCTTTAATAAGTCCTATTGTTACATGAGTTTTGACATGGATCAGTTGACAAGTCTCCAGATAGAACAGGTATATGAATAAAATAGTCTGGTATTTTTTATTAGGTTTTTAAACATGTTACAAGTAATCTCCATGAATTCTCAACTGTGTCACCTTTGCTTCCTTCCAGTGCCATTGCAATTGCAATTTTAGGCAGATTTCATTATGCTTTCAACTTAAGGCAAAAGTTTACAACCCAGCTTTGCTGTGTCCGTTCTTGCTGTCCTAGCCCCTTTTTATCCAGGCATTTCAAAATATTTCATATTATGCATTTTATGTAAAGACGTGATTGTTAGAATTAAATTACTACCATATTTGTAGGAATTTATATTGTCTTCCTTATTAAGTGAGAACCACTTGATTGTGTGAAACCTGCAAGCAACATCCAAATCAACACATTTTTTGTTAATCCCAAATCTTACAGATATTTTAAATGAAGTCCTAAATTCTTTTAAATTGTCTATATTTCAGTGGAAACTGTGAACAGGGTAATATTTTTTTTTCTTAATTAGTGGTTTTACTTGATTACTAGGTATCATCATGCCAAATAAATGATGGGGCCAGGGCAATGAGTTAAATTGTCACATAGCCCTGGGAGAGAGCAAGGATATCTTAAGGGTGCTTTTGAATCTCATATTTTATGTGCTTACACTGGAGAATGTAAAAAGTGGTTAAGATTTTTTTTTAAGGATTATATGATGGATTCTTATAGATGCAAATGGATTAAAAGGATCTATTAGCAATGATATCTGAGGTTAAGAAAAGATCATCATTTATATCATGAAAAACATGAATAACCGCTCAGAAAATACAGCTTTACCTTGTAATTTTGAAAAGGGCTTTGAAGGTATTTGTAGCTTTGGCAGCATTCCAGAACGAGCATATCAGAGCGATCCAGTGGATCAGAGTGATCTTGCTTACACAGAATGCTGCAGCCCTGAAGACTCATGAAAGCCACGCTATTGTCTGGAGCAACCAAATGTGTGGTTAATATACATGGGCCCAGCCTTCCACTGGGAAACACTTGTCAGGATTTCCTTAGAAATGAGTTGTACTACAGGGAGGGGTGGCTCACACCTGTAATCCTAGCACTTTGGGAGGCTAAGGTGGGCAGATGGCTTGAGCCCAGGAGTTCGAGACCAGTCTGGCCAACATAGCAAGATTCCATCTCTATTAAAAACACAAAACATTAGCTGGTAGGTGGTGGCATATACCTGTAGTCCCTGCTAATTGGAAGGCTGAGGTGAGAGGATCACATAAGCCCACAAGATGAAAATTGCAGTGAGCTATGATTTTACCACTGCACTCCAGCCTAGGTAACAGAGTGAGACCCTGTCTCAAAAAATAATAATAAATAAAATAAAAATAAAGAAGAGAGAAAGAAATGAGTAGTGCATCTAAAAAATTTATATATCAAACAATACAAATATTAAAAATATTTTCTTTTGTTTTTCTCTTTACCTACATCGAGACAAAGTTTTTCACACATAATTAAGCATTCATTCTAGTGTGTTAGATTGTTGGCAATATTTTAAAAACCAGCACTGGAGCTAGTCCAGTTATTTTTGGTTAGCTCTTTCTTTGTGCCTCTGATAAGGAAAAACAATGGATATCTCTAAACATTTGACTAGTGGTTTTTAATCATAATAGGGTCTAGAAGGATAACAGGAAAATGAATGGTAGGAAACACTTTATTAAACTATCTAGATACCTAGAGACACTCAAGTTTCATTCATTCATTCAAAAAATATTTATTAAGCACCTACTTTATGACAGACACTGTTTTGTTTGTTTATTTGTTTTGAGACAGGGTCTCACTCTATCACCCAGGCTGCTGAAGTGTAGTGGTATGATCTTGGCTCACTACAACCTCTGCCTCCCAAGCTCAAGTGATCCTCCTGACATTTGTATAAATATGATCTTTATGTTGTAGCCCCTGAAATTTTGAGATTTCTTATATCTAGTTTTTATATATGTTTATATCATCAAGCATCACTCAGCTTTTCTCTTAGAAACCTTTGTTCTCTTATTTGCCTTGACTTTTATCTACATCCCAGTATTAATCATGTTTCTAGAAGGGGGATAAATGTGGGCAGAGATGCTTTAACTTTTCCTTTATATACATTTCTGTGCCTGTTCAAGTTTTTAAAAGTTTTGTTCATGTGTCACTTTCACTTAAAAATGTTTTAATATAGCAATAACAAGGTAATAAGAATTAATAGTTAAATGAGAGATGTTATATAAGCAGATAGAATTTTTATCTTGTTTATGAATTACTCTTATTTAAAAAATTTAATATACCAATTACAAGGTAGTAAGAATTAACAAGTTAAATTCAAGATCCTATGAAAACAGATAGAATGAAAAGTCAACTGGATTTACCTGCTTTACCAGTTTTAAAACTATCCAACCTCTAAACTCTTTCATGAGCCTTACAAGAACACAGGTGTGTCTTCAGAGCTCCCTTCTAACTTCATATTTGACATAAACTCTGACTTGTTCCTTAGTTCAAAGTTTGCTTTCTTTTCCCAGCTATGCCTACAGCTCCACTTGTAGTATGATACGCCCTGCCTCAGGCTCTAAAATGGTTTATACACATCTCTCTCAAAAGCATTTGTCATCTGTCCCTAATCCAGTGACTGCTTCAGACCCAAACCAGTTGGCTTTGATTAGCTCAGTGAGGCCTGTTTGTTTGCCCTTTGGAACTAGGTAGCAAATACAAGGGTATTCCAACTTGCCATATTGCCTGATGCCTTCAACATGAAATCAGTTAGCACAGCGGCTGTAATGAAGTCACTCTTTCTGTTTAGATAAGAGAGTAGCCAAAGCTCTCAGGGACATTTTCACAGACTCCTATAGAGAAGGGATTAGGGTCTCTATTAATATACTCAGTCCTGGGATTCCTGGAACATGGGCTATTCTACTGATTTTTTTTCCTTCACATTCTTCCAATGAGTTACCCTTCATCTCCCCACACTGGGGTCTTATTTCAAGGGTGTTTACTAGCTCACTTGTAATGTCAACTTGCTATTTTTAAAGATGTGATTATCAAATCATTAATTCATTTTAATGTCAGCTTTATTAAAGGGTAATTTTAAATGTACAATTCAGTGAGTCTCCACAAATGTTTACAGTTGTGTAACTCCCATCACAGTCAAGAAACAGAACAATTCCATCACCCCAAAGAGTTTCTTCACGGTCCCTTTGTAGTTAATCCTCTCTCCCTAACCCACACACACCCAGATTCTGGCAACTACTGATCTATCTGTTGCTGCAGTTTTGCTTTTCTACAACTTCATGTAAATGGAATTATATAGAGTTTTGTGGATGGCTTCTTTACCTTCACATAATAATTTTGAGATTCATACCTGTCTTGTGTGTATATGCAGTTTGTTCCTTTTTATTGCTGTATAGTATTTTGTTGTACAGCTATCCCACATTTTGTTCATTCATTCACCAGTTGATTGATATTTGTTTATAGTTTACATAAATTTGCTTACAAATTTTTGTGTGGACATATGTTTTATTTCATTTGAGCAAATACCAAGAAATAGGAATGCCAGGTTGGGTTTAAATCTACCATCTTATTATTTATTTTCTCTGTCTCCCATCGGTTCCTGCCTTTTTTTTTTTTTGTCCTATTTTCCTACATTCTTCTGGTTTAATTACATTTAGTATTTAATTTTGTATCCACTATTAGCTTATTCACTTTAGCTCTTTGTTTTATTTATTTATTCATTTATTTTGGTTTCTCCAAGGATCTACCATATACTTTTTTTGAGACAAAGTCTTGCTCTGCTGCCCAGGCTGGAGTGCGGTGGTGAGATCATGGCTCACTGCAGCCTCAACCTCCTGGATTCAGGCTATCCTTCCACCTCAGCTTCCCAAGTAGCTGGGACTACAAGCGCGCATAACCACACCTGGCTAATTTTTTATTTTTTTATAGAGATGGGGTCTCACTTTGTTGCCTAGGCTGGTCTTCAACTCCTGGGCTCAAGCTATCCTTCCAACTCTGACTCCCAAAGTGCTGGGATTATAGGCATAAGCCACCACATACTATTCATTCAAATAATATAATATTGCTTCATACATAATATAAAAAAATGATACTCCTGCATTTCCCATCTTCTTTTGTGCTATTTTTGTCCTGTGCAATACTTTACATATATTATAAACACTACATGAATCATTATTATTTTTACTTTAGCCAATAATTTTAAATTAGATTTAAAATAATTTCCAGCCAGGCATGGTAGCATGCATCTGTAATCACAGCTACTCAGGGGGCTAAGGTAGAGGATTGCTTGAGCCCAGGAGTTTGAGATCAGCCTGGGCAATATAGTGAGACACCCATCTCAAAATATACGTAATAATATCCCATTATTTTAACCATTTCTTGGAGCAGGACGGCATTATTCTTTGTGTAGGACCAAATTTCTATCTGGTATCATTTTCTTCTTGCCTGATAAACTTCTAACATCTTTTTATGAGGTGGGTCTGCTGGAGGTAAGATGGCTTGACTTTTATTTGCCTAAAAACATCTTTATTTCTTCTCCATTATTTTTCTTTAAAGAGACAGTGTCTCATTTTATGCTCAGGCTGGACTCACACTCCTGGATTCAAGCAATCCTCTAATCTCAGTCCCCCAGGAAACTAGGACTACAGGTGTGTGCCACTATGCCTGGCTTATCTTCATTTTTGAAAGATATTTTCACTCATTATCAGTCCTAGGTTGGCAGGTTTTATTTTTTGTTTTTGTTTTTGTTTTTTTCCTTTTCAGTACTTTAAGGATGCTGTTCCATGTCTCCTGGCTTGCATAGTTTCTGACAAGAAGTCTGTTGTTATTCTCATCTTTGTACCCCCGTATTTTTTTTTCACTCAGGTTGCCTTTAAGATTTTTGTCTTCATCAATAGTTTTCAGCAATACATTTATTTATTTATTTATTTAATTTTAGATTCATGGGGTACATGTGCAGATTTGTTCAAGTGTATGTTGTGTGATGCTGAGGGTTGGGCTTCTATTGATTCCATCACCCAAATAATAAGCATAGTATCCATTAGGAAGTTTTTCAGTCCTTTCTCTCTCCCTGGCTCCCTGCTTTTGGAGTCCCCAGTGTCTGTCATTCCCATCCTCATGTCTGTTGTACCCAGTGAGAAGTTCCTGCTTATAAGTGAGAATATGCAATATTTGGTTTTTGTTTATGTGTTAATTCACTTAGGATAATCCATTCTACCACAAATAACATTATTTTGCCTTTTTATGGCTGTGTAGTATTCCACAGTGTATGTCTACCACATATTCTTTATCCAATCTATCATTGATGGGCATTTAGGTTGATTCCTGTCATTGCTATCATAAATAGTGTTGCAATGAATATACAACTACAGGTATCTTTTTGGTAGACTAGTTTATTTTCCTTTGGATATATATATGCAGTAATAGGATTGCTGAGCCAAATGGTAGTTCTAGTTTTAGTTCTTTGAGAAATATCTAAACTGCTTTCCATAGAGATTTAAGTAACTTACACTGTCACCAACAGTGTATAAGCATTCCCTTTTCTCCACATCTATGCCAACATTTAGTGTTTTTTGACTTTTTAGTAATAGCCATTCTGAATGGTGCAAGATGTATCTCATTGTGGTTTTAATTTGCACTTCTTTGATGATTAATAATGTTCAGCACTTTGCATCTTTGTTGGCTGCTTGCATGTCTTATTTTGAGAATTGTCTGTTCATGTCCTTTGCCCAGTTTTTTATTTTTATTTTTTTAAGATGGAGTCTTGCTCTATCACCCAGGCTGGAGTGCAGCGGCACATTCTTGGCTCACTGCAACCTTCATCACTTGTATTCAAGCAATTCTCCTGCCTCAGCCTCCTGATTAGCTGGGACTACAGGTGTGCCCCACCATGCCCAGCTAATTTTTATATTTTTTAGTAGACATGGGGTTTCACCATGTTAGCCAGGCTGGTCTCAAATTCCTGGCCTTAAGTGATCCACCCACTTCAGCCTCCCAAAGTGCTGGGATTACAGGCTTGAGCCACTGTGCTCAGCCCTTTGCCTTGTTTGTAATGGAGTTTTTTTTTTTTTTTTCTTCTTGGTTTGTTTAAGTTCCTTATTGATTCTGGATATTAGTCCTTTGTCAAATATGCGCTTTGCAAATATTTTCTCCCATTCCATAGGCTGTCTGTTTACTCTGTTGATAGCTTCTTTTGCTGTGTATATATTATTCTGTTTTTTGATACAGGGTCTCACTTTCTTGCCCAGGCTGGAGTGCAGTGGTGAGATGATGGCTCCCTGCAGCCTTGAACTCCTCGGTTCAAGTGCTCCTTTCACCTCAGCCCCCTGAGTAGTTGGGACTACAGGTGCATGCCACCATGCCTGGCTAATTTTTAAATTTTTTAATAGATAGGGTCTCATTATGTTGCCCAGGCTGGTCTTGAACTCCTGGCCTCAAGTGATCCTCCTGCTTTGGCCTCCCAAAATGCTGGGATTAGAGGTGTGAGCCACCATGCCAGGCCTGCATATATTCTTTAGTCTAATTAGGTCCCAATTGTCAATTTTAGTTTTGTTGTATTTGCTTTCGAGGTCATGATCATAATTTCTTTGCTTAGACTGATGTCCAGAAGAGTATTTTCTAGGTTTTCTTCTAAGATTTTTATACTTTATGGTCTTACATTTAAGTCTTTAATCCATCTTGAGTTAATTTTTGTATATGGAGAAAGATAGGGGTTCACTTTTGTTCTTCTGTTTATGCCTAGCTAGTTTCCCCAGTACGATTTTGTGAATAGGGTGCCTTTTCCGCATTGTTTATTTTTGTTAAATCTATTGAAGATTGGTTGGTTGTAGGTGTGTGGCTTTATTTCTGGATTTTCTATTGTGTTCCATTGATCTATGTGTCTACTGTTGTAGTGCCATGCTATTTTAGTTATTATAGCCTTGTGGTGTAATTTGAAGAGGGGCAATGTGATGCCTCCAGATCTGTTCTTTTTGCTTAGAATTACTTTGGCTATTCAGGATCTTTTTTGTTTCCATATGAACTTTAGGGGTATTTTTTCCTACTTCTGTGAAAAATGACACTGGTATTTTGATAGGAATTGCATTGAATTTGTAGACTGCTTTGTGCAATATGGACATTTTAATATTGATTCTTCCAATCCATTAGCATCAGATGTTTTTCCATTTGTTTGTGTCATCTGTGATTTCTTTCATCAATGTTTTGTAGTTCTCCTTGTAGAGATCTTTCATCTCCTTGGTTAGACATATTTGTATGTATTTTATTTCTTGTGTGTGACTATTGCAAATGGGATTGTATTCATGATTTGGCTGTTAACTTGAATATTATTGCTGTATAAAATGCTAATGAACTTTTACGTTGATTTTCTATCTCGAAACTTTACTGAAGTTGTTTATCAAGTCTAGGAGTCTTTTAAAGAAGTCTTTAGGGTTTTCTAAGTATAGAACCATATCATCAGTGAAGAGAGAGAATTTGACTTCTTCTTTTCCAATTTGGATCTTATCTTTTTTCTTTTGCCTGATTGCTTTGGCTAGGACTTCCAGTACTAGGTTGAATGGGAAATCCTTGTCTTGTTCCAGTTCTTAGGGCAAATGCTTCCAGCTTTTACCCATTAAGTATGATGTTGGCTGTGCATTTGAACTGGGTTTGAATAACAGGACCCATATGTCTTGTTATTTTGAGGTATGTTCCTTCCATGCCTAGTTTGTTATTATCATGAAGAGATGTTGAATTTTATTGAATACTTTTTCTGCATCCATTGAGATGATCATATGTTTTTTCTTTTTAATTCTGCTTTTAATACACATCTATTGATTTGTATATGTTGAAACAACTTTGCATGGCAAGAATAAAGCCCACTTGATAGTGGTGATTTAACTTTTTGGCGTGCTGCTGTATTTGCTTTGCTAGTATTTTGTTGAGGATATTTGAATCTGTGTTCAGCAGGGATACTAGGCTGTAGTTTTCTTTTTTGTCACGTCTTTGCCACATTTTGGTATTGACTAGGTTTGCAGAATTAGTTAGGGAGGAATTCCTTTTTTTAAATTTTTTTTTAGATGGAGTCTCGCTGTCACCAGGCTGGAGTACAGAGGCATAATCTCAGCTCATCACAACCTCTGCCTTCCAGGACAAGTGATTCTCCTGTCTCAGGCTCCTGAGTAGCTGGGACTACAAGCGCATGCCACCAGGCCAAGCTAATTTTTTTTTTTGTATTTTTTTAGTAGAGATGGGGTTTCACCCTATTAGTCAGGATGGTCTCAATCTCCCGACCTTGTGATCCACCTGCCACAGCCTCCCAAAATGCTGGGATTATGGGTGTGAGCCATTTCGCCCGACCAGGAGTAATTCTTCTTCCTCAATTTTTTGGAATAGTTTTAGTAGGACTAGTACCAGCTGTTTTTTTGTATATTTGGTAGAATTTGTCTGTGAATCCATCTGGTCCAGGGCTTTTTTTGATTGGCTGGTTTTTTATTACTGATTCAATTTTGGAACTCAGGATTGGTCTCTTCAGGGTTTCAATATCTTCCTTTTTTAATCTTGGGAGGTGGTGTGTTTCCAGGAATTTATCCATTTCCTCTAGATTTTTTAGTTTGTGTGCATAGAGGTGTTCATAATAGTCTCTGAGGATGTTTTATATTTCTGTTGGATTGGTTGTGATGTCGCCTTTGTTGTATTTGATTCAGCAATGCATTTATGATGTGCTTTGGAGTGGTTTTACCTTTATTTTGCTTGGGGTGTGTTGATATTTTCTGTTTCATAGATTTATATTTTTCATTAAATTTGGAAACATTTCAGCCAGTGCTTCTACAGATAGTTTTTCTGTGCTTCTCTTCCCATCTGGGACCCACCTAAATGTATGTTAGAATGCTTGATACTGGCCTTGATGTCACGATGCTCTGTTCATTTTTTTCTAATTTTTTTAAATCAGTTTTTCATTTTGGATAGATTTTATTGCTGTGTCTTCAAGTTAACTGATCTTTTTTGCAGTGTGTAATCTGCAGTTAATCACATCCAGTGTATTTTTAATTTCAGATATTGTGTTTTTAATCTCCAGAGTTTTGTTTGAATCTTTTTTGTATCTTCCATTTCACTCTGCATCATATTCTTGTTTTCCTTCATCTTCTTGAGTATATAGACAATATAGCAGCTCTTTTAATGTCCTTATCTCCTAATACTATCATCTCTATAATTTCTAGTTCTGTTTCTATTGATTGAGTGTTTTCCTGGCTATAGGTCGTTTTCCTGCTTCTTTGCAAGCCTAGTAAATTTTGTTTGGCTGCTGAAGATTGTGAATTTTACTCCTGTGAATCATATAGAAATTTGAGAACACTTAAGTTACTTGGAAATAGTTTGATTCTTTCAAGCTTGCTTTTAACTTTGTTAAGATACATACAGAGTAGCGTTTATTCTAAGTTATCTCCACTATTGAGGCGATCTCTTCCTGAAGATTCTGCTAAATGACTGTGTAACGAAAGGTTTTTTCTCTTTGGCTGTTGGGAACACAAACTATTTCTAGCTCTTGAGAACCCCAGGAATTGTTTGGTTTACTGTTTCCTGATAGTTTTTTCCCTAAGATGTGTATCAGTAGTTTCTTCACATACATGTGCTGATCAGTTTTCAGCCAGAAGTTCAGGAAAGCCTTCTTCCGATCCCTGATGCCGGCTCTTCCTCTGTATAGCTGACTCCCATTTTATAAAATTAACTGCTTTAGCCTCCCAGAACTCTGATCTCTGCCTCCTCAATGCATTGATCTCTCTGGGCTCTGGGTTTTGCTTCCCTGTGCTGTGGTTTTGGGAAATGCCTCCCGACATGAAGATGGGGTAGTAATAACCCTTGCCTTTTAGTTTTTCTTCCATCAGGGATAGCAGTTCTACATTGCCAGTTATTTAGTGTCTGAAAAGGCATAATTTTATGTATACCATCCAGTTTTAGTTGTTTAAAATGGAAGACAAATTTGGCCCCTGATATCTCACCATAGTGGAAGTATAAGTCCCATTAATACTTATATTGCTATAATACTTCAATATATTTAGAAGTAACATATTTACAAGTCATGTGGAAAAGAAAAAGCCTGTAATAATCAAAACACAAAACAGGTCTTTATACTATTCATGCAACTCTGACAAACTCAAATACACAAACATATACACATATTGGCCCTTATGCATTTTATGGTATTGAAATAGCTATTTATGGGTCCCTCTCAGTAACTAAAAAGTAGAAGTTAAAGACTAAAAGGAAAGTATTAACAAAAATCATTAAAGAAAAAAATTAAAGATAATGGTTTCTTAACTCTGCAAGTGGTCAATAATTTTTTAATGTGACCAAATTGCAGTTTTTACTTCAGTAGTTCTAATCTCCAGAACACCATGTCATAGCATCAAACTTGATCCCCCTAACCCCCTTTTTTTGGTCACATAGTGTCTAAGTCCATACCTGCTTCTGTAACAAAATACTTTAGACTGAGTAGTTTATACATAATAGAAAGTTATTTCTCATAGTTCTGGAGACTGGGAAGTCCAAGATCAAGGGTGCAGAAGATTCTGCATCTGGAGACGGCTTGCACCTTCTTGTGTGTCCTCTCATAGTGGAAGGGGCAGAAGGGACAAACAGCTTCCTCAGACCTCTTTTATAAGGTCTCCAATCTCCTTCATCACTTTATCACCTTTAGGAGGCTCCATCTTTTAATACTATCATATCAGTGATTAAGTTTCAACATAGAATTTTAGACACATTCAGACTATAGCAAATACCTAGATTATTTGTCAGCCTCCTTTGGAGTTAGGTGGGTTGATGTGACTAAATTTTTGCCAATGGAAATAGGCAGAAGAGACGAGTGACACTACCAAGCCTGCCCCATAGAAACCTCCAATTCACAATCCACTACACTTTCAGTTTTTACTGAAACTGTTTTGACACCCTTGAAAATCATGTACTGAAGATGACAAAGCCATGATAAGGAAAGAACCGAAGGACCACTTGTACTAAAGCTGCTCACTTATCAGAAATTCCTGTTTTGAATGTGAGGAAGAAATTAAAAGCAAAAAACCTATGTTAAAACCACTGATTTGGGGGAATTTGGTACCTTAGTGAACAATATTAATACTTAAACACACTGGCCCTTCCTCCCAAACTCCTAGTACTTTTTCAACCATGGACACAAGTCAGACATATTTAAAAACCAAAAAAGATTTGTATCTTTTATTTCATTTATGTTTCTTTATGAGACGGATGCTGGGAGCATTTAATGTGATAAGGCAGCGCAGGGCAAAGTTACAGGCATGGCCTTGGGAGTTAATCAGACCTTGGTTTGAGTCCCTGACCTAGCACATACTAACAGTGTGTCCAAAATATAGTTTTCTTATCTGTACAATCAGATTATTAATTCTTACATTAGAAGTTTCTATAAGGTTTGCATAAGATACCACATAAAGTACTTTGCTTAGTTCCTGACCTAGTAGATATAAATAGCAGCAAGTACTATTACTCGATATCCTACATATTGTTGATGTAATCCATTTAACAGTTTTAAAAGCATCCTATTATGCCTCCAATGCAATATCTCTGAAGAATAATGGTAGTTTTAACATTTTTTATTAATCATTTCTTCCTGAAGATATACCAGAATATTTTCTACACAGATTACATTAGTACATTTTAGATAACCTGTTAATAAAGTCAAAAAAAATATTTTTTCATACAAATCTCTCAATTTTAAAACAAAAAGGAAAACTCAGAGGAGGTATTCATAGTCCTGTGTTTTGCAATCTGACTTGTAGTTCAATGCAGAGGATTACAGAGGCCCCAGTGACCCACATAATCTTGTCAGGTAATAGATAACCAGAGTGAGGAAATGTTCTGTGTTTTCACCTTTAGGCTATAACTCTATTAATAGGTCTTATCTTACAAATTGTCAGAGTGGCTAGTTATTTAGGTTGAAGTCCTATGGAATGTTGGAAAACTTCAGATTATGGTCAAACTATGCTAGTAATTTTTCCAAACTATTTCTTGAATTGAGCTTCACATGACTCTGAGTCTAGACCTCCATTCCTGCATTAAAAAAGAATTTTTAAAATAGTCAAGCATATCTTTCTGTTCCTGTTAATCACAAAGTAAAATGCTAGTTTCATTTTCAATACCAGAACCATTCCTTTGTGACTGGAGAAGGGATCCAATTCTAGGCTAATGAACTAGACATTAGAGTAATTTTTTCAACCTCTTCCCCTTATAGACTCTACTCTGCACAGAACAACCTGAAAGAAAACTACAGCCATATTCTTAGCACACACACATGCACCTCTATGTTTTTACGTGTTGCCATAAAGTTTTTATCTAGCTATTACTTGGGCCTTGCA
Organism: Cacajao melanocephalus; assembly: GCA_963573385.1. NCBI lineage: Eukaryota > Metazoa > Chordata > Mammalia > Primates > Pitheciidae > Cacajao > Cacajao melanocephalus. The sequence continues at coordinate 53,773 of CAUYLG010007295.1, forward strand.
AATGAAAAACAACTTCGTTACAAAAGTTGTAAAGGTGAATATAAGGTTTAATTTTTAAAAAGACAAAGTCAAGAGTAATTAGAGCTAATGAGGTTCCAGTTTATAAATATTATTGTGTTAGAGGAATAACAGCTTTAGGAAACCATAAACATATTATTAGAAGTTATTAAAAAAAAAAAAAAACCAAATCGCACCAGAAACAAAATTCTGATTTGGAAAATACATGCTCTGAAGCAAAGCATAAGTTTTGGATGTGGCTTTTGAGGTAGTGGTAGGGGGTGGGTAGGGAAGTTGGGAGTGCAAGGAGAAAGGGAGAAAGAATAGGAATGAATTATAAAGGGACGGCATCTTGAAAATCTGTGACTGAAGAAAAGTAGGAGCATGCTAAGATTATGTGGTTGATATTGAACACAATATCATTATGACTCTCATGTGAAGAGACTGAAATACTAAAGTAATCAACTAATGATTCTGGAAATATATGTAATTTGTATGCCTTTGTGGTGCATAATAATTAGCAAGGCTGAATAAGAGTGTACTATAATTTATGTAGATATTCCCCTCCCCTAAATAATTGTGGGATTTATTAGAATAACTTAGCAGTTAAATAGAAGACATTTAGTTTTCATAGTTACAATTTTTTATTAGACTAGTTATCTATGTTTAACTATTAATCAGTTATATTTGTTTATAATTTTATAAAGAAATTCAGAAAGGTGAATATAAGGTTTAAAAAACACAAATCCATCGTAGATCCAACCAACAGTACAGAATGTTACTATTTAGTGGCATGGAAACAGAAAACTTTTTCTTTCTACTTTTTCAGGTATGACAATGATTAAACAATTCTATTGACTAACTCTAATTGTTTTACTTTCTACTTTATACTGCCAAGCAATGCTTTTGCTTTGAATTCCTGTTATTGGCGGAGGGGATCTAAATCTTTCAAAATCTAAGAAAAGGCTTTAATTTGATTTAATTTTTAAAAAGACAAAGATAAGAGTAATTAGAGTTAATGAGGTTCTAGTTTATAAATATTATTGTGTTAGAGGAATAACAGCTTTAGGAAAACATAAACATATTAGTTTATATTCCCAAGGAGTTCTATTTTGTATTTTTATTTTTTGAGACAATGTCTTGCTCTGTTGCTCAAGCTGGAATGCAGTGCCTGGATCATAGCTCACTGTGACCTCAAACTCCCAGTTTCAGGTAATCCTCCAGCCTTGGACTTCCAAAGTGCTGGGATTAGCAGGCATGAGCCATGGTGCCCAGCCTAATTTTTTGATTCAGAATTATCTAGTCTTCATTTCCAAACAGCAATCTTTAAGAGGCCATAAAGTAAAGGCAATAACTAGCCTATTATCTAAATTAGACTTCAGAATGCTAACAATGAAAGAATAAGTTTCATGTCAAAGCTTCTCATCAATGGGAGGGAACCAATATCTTGAAATAACTATAAAAGGAATTAAATCATGTTACTGAAATTACAATGCTGTTTCAAATATACTTGGTCAATTAACTATATGAATGCACATCTCCCAAGTGTAAAAATTTTAACTTGAAAAATCAAAAGCTCATATGGCAGTCAAATGTACAAATAAAAACTGCAAAAGTATGTGGGAATACTTGAGACTTGTTTAAGAAAATAAAACTGAATGCAATATTTCCATTTGAGACTAAGAGCAAAATCAAGGTATAGACAAATAGATTAAATATTTTAGAGACAGAATATTATGAATAGTGAAAAAATAACTTTTTCCCTTAAAATGGACTACTATTAAGAGATAAAAATCCTCAATTATTTCCACACTTTAGTAGACTTAAGCAGATCACAACAGATCAGTACTAAAACTACACTTCTAGAGTGTTAATTATGTGACTAAATTGACATATGAATGTCAGTTGCTGAGCTGTTTAAGTTGATCACTTGAAAATTGAAGTTTAAGGTCATTTTTCATGTGAACATCTAAGATCTGTAACTTAGAACAGTGAGTTATAGTATAAGGTACTATAAATAATGTCTTTAAGGGGATACTAATGAAATAGTCTCCCCATTTTCCTCATGAGAAAGTTCAAGAATCTGAAAAAGTAACCTCTATTCCCCATGGCATACATAGACGAAGTATCGTATTAGGGTTCTCCAAAGAAACAGAACCAATAGAATGTATATGTATATAGAAAGAGACTTATTATAAGGAGTTGCTCCACAAAATTATGGAGGCTGACAAGTTCCAAGATCTGGAGGGTGAGATGGCAAGCTGGAGACCCAGGAGAGTTGATGTTGTAGTTGTTCAAGTCCAAAAGCCTGAGGACCAAAAAAGCTGATGGTGTCATCCAATCTGAAGACTGAGAGGCTGGAGAAACAGAAAGAACTGATGTTTCAGTTTAAAGATAAGCAGGCAGAAAATTTTCCTGCTAAGGGGATGGTTGGTCTTTTGTTATGTTCAACTGATTAGATGAGGCCACTCACATTAGGGAGGGCAATTTTCCTTATGCAATCTACTGATTTAAACTAATCTCACCCAAAAACATCCTGACAAACACAACCAGAGTAATGTCTGATCAAATGTCTGGGTACCCTGTGACCCAGTCAAGTTGACACATAAAATCAGCCATAGCAAGTATGATGACTGGAGAAATGGATCACACTTTCTCCACTAAGTCCTCTGCACTGAAGCAGTAGCACAGTGGGGCTAGGAGTGGGGAGGAAGTTACAACATGGTCTAAGTTGTCAAACTGCCTGTGTTTGAATCCTGTCTCCTTAACTTATTCCTGGTGATCTTGTCAAGTTTTTGCCATGTGCTTCTGATTCTTGATTAGTAAGTTATGGATAATAACAGGTCCTACCTCATATTGTTATTAATGTTGTGAAGAGTAAATGAGATGTTACATATAAAGCACCTAGAAGAATAACAAGCACATAGTATAGATTCCCCAATAATGTATTATAGTACACTAAATTCACTGAAATAACATTCTTTTCAAAAATCATTGCTTCACACGTTCTCCTGTTTTTAAAAGTCATTGCTTCAAAATAATAGGAACCATATATGACAAATCCACAGCCAATATCCTACTGGATGGGGAAAAGTTGAAAGCATTCCCTTTAAGAACCAAAATAAGAAGAGAATTTTGACTCTCACCACTCCTATTCAACACAGTATTGAAAGTCCTAGCCAGAGCAACAGGTAAGAGAAAGAAATAAATAATATCCAAATTAGAAAAGAGGAAGTCAAATTATATGTTTGCTGATGACATGACTGTACACCCAGAAAACCCTAAAGACTTCTCCAAAAGACTCCTAGACTTTATATATGACACCAACAAAATCTCAGGATAGAAAATCCATGTCTAAAAATCAGCAGCACTTGTATACACTAATAACTTTTGACCTGAAAATGAAATCAATAACTCAATCCCATTTACAATGAACACACACACACACTCAATAAAATACCTAGGAATACATTTAACCAACGAGGTAAAAGATCTCTACAATAAGAACTACAAAATGCTTATAAAAGAAATCATAGATGTCACAAACAAATGGAAACACATCCCACGCTCACAGATTGGAAGAATCAATATTGTTAAAATGACCATAATGCTCAAAGCAATTTGCAGAGTCAATGCAATCCATAACAAAATACCAATGTCACTTTTCACAGAATTAGAAAAAGCAGTCCTAAAGCTCATGAAGAACCAAAGAAGGGCTTGAATAGCCAAAGCAATCCTGAGCAAAAAGAACAAAGCTGGAAGCATCACATTGCCCCTCTTCAAACTATACTACAAGGCTATAATTACTACAACAGCATGGTACTGGTATAAAAATAGACCTGTAGATCAATGAAACAAAATAGAGAACACAGAAATAAAGCCACTTACCTACAACCAACTGATCTTTGACAAAGTCAACAAAAATGAACAATGGGGACATGACACCCTATTCAATAAATGCTGTTGGGAAAATTGGCTAGCCATATGCAGAAGAATGAAATTGGACCCTTATCTCTCACCATATGCAAAAACTAACTCAAGATGGATTAAAAAGTTAAATGTGAGACCCAAAAGTATACAAATCCTAGAAGAAAACCTAGAAAAAACTCTTGTGGATATTGGTCTAGGGAAAGAATCTATGATGAAAATCCCCAAAGCAAATGAAACAAAAACAAGAATAGATGAATGAGACTTAAACCAAAAGCTTTTGCATAGCAAAAGAAATAATCAACAGAGTAAATGGACAACCTACAGAATGGGAAAATGTGTTTGCAAATTATGCCTCTAACAATAGACTAATACCCAAAATCTACAAAGAACTCAAACCACTCAACAAGAAAAAAACAAACAACCCCATTAAAAATGGGCAAAGGACAGGAACAGACATTTCTCAAAAGGAGTACAAGTGACCACCAACCACATGAAAAAGTGCTAAAAATCACTATCAGAGAAATACAAATTAAAACCACAAATGAGATACCATTTCACATTAGTCAGCATGGCTATCATTAAAAATTCAAAAGATAATAGATGTTGGTGTAGATGTGGACAAAAGGTAATGGTTATACGTTGTTGGTGGGAATGTAAGTTAGTTGAATCTCTGTGGAAGTTAGTTAAATCTCTATGGAAAACAGTTTGGAGATTTCTCAAAGCACTAAAAATAGAGCTACTGTTTGACACAGCAGTCCCACTGCTGGGTATCTATTCAAAGGAAAAGAAACTATTAGTTCCAGCCTTCCCTTCTCCTGTCCATGTAAGAAAAGTTTTGTATTTGCAAAACTGGATTTTGGTTTTTCCTTATATTAAGTCAGGAACATGTGCAAAAGGAGGGACAGAAAGAAATGAAGTGCGGGGAAAAACAAATTTCTTTGAGCTGAGTATCCAGGGTGAGTGAGTGGTGGGGAAATGAAGGTCTAGAGGATCTGCAAAGTGGAGGGGTACTCATGGGGGTAGGCTGGCCTGTTCTTCACACTTCATCTCCATATCTTCCTGCAGTAGCCTCCCCTCCTGTTTCATCCTAATGCCTTTGATTTTGCTGAAGGATGAATTGAAGTTTTGGTGCCTTTCTATACTTACATTTATCCCCTCATTTCTTTAAACATACTTACAGCTAGATTCCCTCCTGGCTCAGCACAGTCACTGATCTCTGTTATGGAGTGAACTATCTCTGGCATGTCTTCAGAAATGACCTTCCTCATGTGACCCTCTGCCCCAATAATGCCAGCAGCCTGAGCTGGGAGCGGAGCACCCAGACCACACCTCCCAAGCCCTGGCCTCAGGTGTGCTGGGTGTTAAAGCTTAGTTGATGTTAATTACTTGCTAAGTTTGTACAATAACGGCGCCTTATATGTATTGTTACCTGTGGCTTATAGTTACGATTATTTTCTGATATCTTACTATAAGACAAATAACATTTAGTATGATTAAAGGAGAGAGAAGCTGAAGGGCAAAATATTACCTAGTCAAGTGGTGAATTACAAAGGCTTATAATAAGAATGACTCCAAATGGAAACTGATGTGTAAGAAAGATACCTATAAGGAGAACAAGCAAAGTTTTGTAACCATGGAGCTAAAGGAGGTAAATGGGACTGTGAAGATTTAAGAAAAACCTCAGAAAACCTGCCATAAGATTTTACAATGGGTAATGGCAGGACAGTGGCATAACTATCGAATGTGATGGCAGAGGGTGATAGATTTGGTGGAGACTTAAACTGATGCAACAACGTTTGTGTTTGCCATGGTCAGTTTGACCCAATGATGGTGATATATTGCAAAACTGGGTCTATGTTGGAGGTAGAAAAGAAGATAAACAGATTTATTTGACTATCTTTCTAAATGTTCTCTGAAACCACAGAATGATAGTGTTCCCTCAGTAGAGGAAAGTGAAAACACTATAATTGCTTCAATGCTATGCCTCTGAAGAGATAGCCAAACAATTCTGATTTATGGAGAGCTACATAAAATCTTTTTTAAAAAGATACCATGCTTTCTTAAATTCCTACAAAGGCAAGAAAGGAAAATAAACTCTAACTAGTTGACCTTTTGCAGGAACTATCATTAAAAGAGGTTTCTGGACTTAGCTGAGGGCAGTTTGTTTATATGAGGGAAATGACCATGGATTGTCACCTACCGTGTAAGTGAATGCCTATTTTTTATTCAGATTTCAGAAATAAACTGTTGCTCATGCCTAATAACGTCTTCTACGAGGTTTAGCAATCTATGTTAGGGAGAGGATCAATTTCACAAGCTAAGAAAAATCCAATGTTGTGCCAAATCAGGACAGATCCTTCTGAAGTGTTGATATTGATTCTACGAATTAGAGGACTAACTTGCATGCTAAATAAGGTAGAATCTTTCAGAGTTTTAATCCTGCACTCAGATTCTAGTGTTTCTTCATAGTAACACATTTGTAAGGGAGGGTCAAGTGGCTGGGTTTAGCTTTGACTTATTCCTTTGCGTGATCTGTGAAGTTAACAAAGGGATATCTATTTTAAAAGGGTTTCAAAATGACATTACACGTCCCTGTGTGCAAGGCTTTCTGTTGGGTGTTTTTGCTAAAGGGGTAAAGGTTTTAAAAATACCATTCTTTTACAGTGTAAACAGGAAAGATTTTGAGTGGGTGGATTAGTCAGCAGACAGAACAGGGACAAGCATTTAAGGATGGAGACTTATTATGGAAGTATGAAGTGAGAGAAATGACATTCCTTGGCTCTATTCCCAGTATTGTTTGCTGGATGCAGTTTGCACATAAACAGGCAGCAGCATTCACACCCAATTGTACCATCTTCTAATCAACTGGTAGTGCTTTTAAGTTTATGTGTGTTAGTGTTTCAAAAATCAAAATTCCAAAGGGCTTTATTAACCTATGATATACTTGCCAAAGGCAAACATAAAAAAAGTAAGCAAACCCGAAGAGCCTCACTATTTTCCCCTCTTGTTATCTATAGCAGATGAATATGCTTTTCCAAATGCAAAGCAGTAACTTTTTCTTACTCTGTTTTGAAGACTAACATGGCTCACTCTCAATTATCAAATCTGTCCTGAAATAATTATCAGTGAGTCATGAAATGACCTTCTTATACTGAGTCTATGTCACTTGATCTGTGTTTCCAAACTGTAAGGTTAATTTTCCATGTCCCTGAACCTCAATCTTGTTAAGTTAGGCTACAGAAGAAATGGGGAAAACAAATCAAATCCATCTGTGATCATTCTACATACCTCTACGTAACCCTAAAAATGTTTACAAGACTCAGAGGTTTCAAGGATGGTATGAAAATCATTGCAAACTTGTTTACATTAAAATTCCCAGTACAAATTTGGAATTGCAATAACTGAGGAAAACAGGAAAGGTGCACTTTTGTAGACACTTAACCTCTTTTTTAGCTTTCAATGGCAGAGTATCAGAAGTAATAACACAGATGATTTGCTGAGAATTTTAAGAAGAATGTTTTTAACATTAAAATTTAATGTATTATCTACCATTGCTAGATAATATTACCCTTACTGCAGTAACTGGCAAGAAACAATGAGAGGAGAAGTGTGAAGAAAACTGGAATATAAGAAAGAACTTACAAGTTTACAATACTAAAAATAATATTAGGCAAGTCATGGTGGCTCATTACTGCAATTCAACCACTTTGGGAGGCTGAGGTGGGCAGATCACTTGAGGTCAGGAGTTCGAGACCAGCCTGGCTAAGATGGTGAAACTCCTTCTCTACTAAAAATATAAAAATTAGCTGGGTGTGGTGACACATGCCTGTAATCCCAGCTACTCGAGAGTCTGAAGCAGAAGAATTGCTTGAACCCTAGGGTGGAGGTTGCAGTGAGCCAAGATCAGGCCGTTACATTCCAGCCTGGGTGACAAAGGGAGACTCCATCTCAAAAAAAATAAAATAAAATAAATAAAGGAAAAAGAAAAAAAAAAGAAAAGAAAAATATTAGTAAGGACAAAAATGTCCACTTTAAGACAAGGGAAACATTTTCTGTGTCTAAAGGAAATAAAAATGAAATACCTTCCCCAAATCAAAAAGCCTAGACAAATGATTCAAGCTAAGCCCTGATCCTGCTTCTGAATTCCAACTCAGTCATGACTCAAAGAGTTACAGTAACTCTTCTAAGTTCATCAGAGGAGAGAGTTGAAACAGGTAAGATGATTTAAAAAGCTTTTCAATTTTTAAATTTATAACCAACTATGTAACTGTCCATTGAACTGATTTTTCAAGAAAACACTTATTCTTTAATAATACGTTAGAAGTCACCATATATCAGACCATCATTCTGAATTATTGCTGACGAGCATCTGTTTCTTTTCCTTTCTCGTTTTTCATTTCTTTCTTTTTTTTTAAAATGTAGACTCCATGTTAGTCTTCTCTGCATCGTTCAGATTTTAGTGTATGTGCTGTCCAAGCTCTCCTTCTCAAACGAATGTGGGAGAAGGCAAGCAGGGAGGGGCTGCACAACCCTTGTCCTCACTCGCATGGTTGCACGGAATTATGAAGAGCTGAGTGCACTTCTCCGGCTGCCATGGGCTGCCATGACCAAGTCCTGTATTCCTTATATGGATGCCAGTCGTGTGCTCCTGAAAGCTCTTTGCTCCGTGGTATTGAGCCAGCTCAGCATTGGCTGTTGTCTAGGGAAAAAATTGTGAAACTTCACAAACCTGAGTTAGGATTAGAGACTACAGCTGCCAAGTCATAGTTCATGGTTGAGTGCCGACAGTAAACACCCAGGGAAGCGTATATCAGGATGAAGGACATCTAACTGATATTCAAATTTCCAGTATCGGAAAGGTGAAGTTTTCCTTCCCAACCCCTCACACCCATTAAAAATTCCCCCCCAACCCCTTGAAAAGACATTGACTGTAAAGCAATGATGATTTGAAATTCAGATGGGAAAGTTCCTGGAACAAGGTTAAAAAAATCCACCTTCAGGAACAAAAAAGAAATAAAGCATTTAAATCAATGATGAATGAAAATATAATTTGGGATGAAGAAATCATAGGATATGAAAATAGGGAAAGAAACACTGAAATAATAGAAAAATACAGAAGATACCAAAGAGAAAATAATTCTACAAATTTAAATATTGCTATAATTCACCTTCTCCTTATTTTTGCCCTTTTAAGTATTAACTAAATATGAACTATTTCTATTGATGGTCAATTTAATATTTTTACTGGCAACTTAAATTCTTGGCTAAACTTCCCGGAGCTATTTATGGACATTTTCCCTTGCCCGCCTATAAAAGCACATCACTGGAGTATTTTTAACAGCAAAGTCTACATGAGGCAGTCTACCTCCCTGACCTGTCAGATACGGCTGTTTCTAAGTCGCCTCATTTGTAAGGCCTTGTGGATTTCTGTCCAATTGGTATTGTTTTTATTTTTAAAAAATGTAGTGGTATATTCATGAAGAATACCTATGGCTAGAACTCCACTTTACAAAATTCCATACCACTACAGGTATTTTTGTTCCTTTGAAATAACTGTCATATGTAAGTGATTCTGAGAGAAGGACTTGCTGTCTCTTTGATAAAATTGCAGTTGTAGACATCTTTTTCTTCAAGCTTTCGCATGGTTTGTATGTAAGAAGGAGTGGAGAGCAACAACAACAAAAAGAAGTGTAACCGTATCTTTTCAAACAGAATGAGCTATGGGGGGTGTTTTTGAAAGGTTATAAAATATTATTCTCTACCTTGAAACAGGAATGTATTCACATCATATACATCAGATATGGCAAATTGAGTGTCATGGCAAGCGCCAATTGATTTTCACTGATCAATTGCTAGTAGCTGCCTGAAGTATCATACTGAGAAGAGTGCAGAGGTTTAGTCCAGGTTCAGGTAGAAAAAAATGCCATCCTTTCAAAATTTTCAAGAATTATAAAAATAATGAACTTAGAGGAGTTATGGTCATGCTTAGCAGAAAGAACTATTCTAGTCAGCACAGAGATACATGTCACCCACTGAAGAGTATTATTATTTTGGGTAAATAGACTAATTTTCAAAAGTTAAAGGTCTCTAAGATATTTGGAAAGCCTGTTATATTAGTCACTGACAACTTAGTAGTAATTAATTATAGAATCTAACTCCTCATGGAAATTAGTTGAGCTGTGGGAATAGCATGGAGCTTGATTATGGGAGAAGAGAAGGAGTTGTCAGGTTGTGGCAGGAGACAGCAGAAGGCTTCCTAAAATGTAAAATTTTTTGAGAGAATTTAGCATAGATTGCCAATGTGTTATCTAGGTCAGTGATGAAAATGTCAGACAGAACCAGGCCTTGATTTGACACCTGCTAAACATTATTTATGTCCTAAGGCTGACATCAAACTATCTGTAACCATTCTATTTATAAGTTTCCTGAGCACCCTTCTGCCTTTCCAGATCTAAAGGGTAGTAGCACTCGTAGCACTTAGCTGATAAATTTGCCTGAAAATATAGTGCTTATGAATTAGCATAGGAATCTTCTTTCTATGACTCTGTCTACTTTCATCTATAATTTGGGGAGTGGTGGAAATTATATGAGACAGAGCTTGAAGAGACTTGTAGTTTAGCTGTAGCTTACCCTAGTTAATTGTGTAATTTTGCACAAATCACTTACTCTCTTCAGACCCCAGAAAATGAAGTTTAACCCAGATCAGCACTTCCCAACTCGGGCCTCCAAATTCCAGAGAGTTCTATTTACTGATGAGGGCCCACAGATGCATCTGTAAACCAGGCTTGCCACTCTGAAAGTCTCTGGAGTTAGGATGTTCAAAAGAGGACCTCGTACCTAAAAAGATGGGAAGCACTGGTTTAGGTTCCAGACAAGCTTCTATCTCTCTCTGTCATCCTTTGACTCATAGACCCCTCTTCTGTATTTGACAAGAATATGTGTAGTTAACAAGGATAAGAACAATCACTTCTATTTTATAGAAGAATAGCAACATATAGAAAAGTATAATTAATTAATTTTCCCTATCTATATGATGGCTTCTTAATTGACCTAGGAATTGAATGCTGTCTTTTGAGTAAGTTTATTGTCTTCAGTTTAGTACTGTATAAGATCCTATTATGTTTAATATCTTACCTTGATAACAATTAAACTAGCATGAATGTGTGATTATGTATTTTATTTAATTAAAATTTTGTCCTTTGGCTGATCACTTCCAATGAGAAACAGGAGCAGAATGTATGTACAGTAAGTGACTTTGGTACAAGATAGAATTTGACTTTTACCCGAATTAAGTGGTGGAGTTTCACTCTCAGCTAACATGAGCTATGGAATCTTGGCTCTCTTCAGAGCTACATGACTCCAGATACTCTTTCAGTATGCCAGGAGATATTTCATCTGTGATGTCAAAACTTGCAGGAAATTCAAGCTAAAGAATGCACGTTACGTACTCATTAGGACACCAAAGAAATTTTCTCAGGTCATACTGACACACTGTATGTGGAATTGACGTCTTTGAGAGATCAAACTTTCATGGATATTTTAAAAACGTGAACCTTGGTAAATCTTCACAAGAAAATCATATGTAAGCAGCTACATACAAATGTAGATTACGTTTGTTAACTGATGAATGCCAGAAATTGTGGTCTTTCTTAATTGTATCCAGAATGATACGCATTTTTCATTTCTGAGGTTAGTGAGGTATTTTTAAAAAGTCAAATGAGAAAATAGGATGTTTCCATCTTAAAACTGGAGGTCTGGTGGGATGATACACAAATCCAACCATTCCATCTTAGCACATCCCAGACCTTGTGCTATACGTAAGGGGTAGACCATATGTTTACGTCAGGGGTTCAGGAACCAGCTTAGGCAGTGAGCCTTAACTGTTAACTGGCTAAATATTATATTTTGTATATTTGTACTTCTATCTTTTAAATGTATGCTGTTGTGGTTAATACAATTCTAATTCATTAAAAGGTGTTACTGAAATTATAGTATATTTTTATACTATCTTTTTGATGTTATAGATATTTTAATCTTCAATTTTAAGAGCCCAAGAATTATCACATAGATGTCTGTGAAATTTTGCTTGTAAAGGGTCCTCACTTTGAAAGGCTGGGAACCGCTGTCTTAATGGATTTGGGTAAAGTGACAGGCTGCTGGAAAGCTATTTCGGGCAAAGGGGCTCTCTTGTCGCAGCTGCCTGTGTACTAAGATAAAGGGCAAAGTTTGACTTGAGAAGAAGCAATCTTAACTAGCGTTTGCCAGGCCACAGACTAAATTTTACTTGTGTGCATAGTACTTGGTGTGAGAAATGACATCCCTCCCAAATCCCAGGTGTCAGCTTTGTTTCAAAGTTATTTGGCCACAACCGAAAAAAAAAACAACACCCACCCCCCCCCCCGAGCGGCGCCCGGGGCGAGGCCAGCTCACCCGCCGAGGCATTAGGTTAGCGCTCAATTACTGGGATTTCAAGGTTGGTGAAACAACATAACAGATATTTGCTGTAGGAGGAAGAAAATGATCAAGTATTAGCTGGAAGAAATACAGAACAGCTTTAGGTATAGGAAGTTTCGCTTGAGAGAAACTAGTTATGGCAAGCGAGGAGGCTACTGCCCTCTAGTGGTGTCCGTTCTACCTCTCAGGTGCTTTAGCATTTCCCTTGGCAGTTGCCTCTTTTACTTATTTTTTTTTAAGTTTACCATCATTGCCAATTCCATCTTCACAGTACAAAAGGCTTTCATCGCCCTTGTAAAAAGGCACATACTCTCATTATATTTTTATATATTGGTGGGTTGTGTTTGTTATAAAAAAATTTTTACATTTAACAAAATGTAAAAGGCAGTAAGATAGTTCTAGTTCTTACTTCCAAAGAAGCTTTCAATACAGGTGATGATAGTGCAAACATAAAATTTATGGTACACCTTTTCCCATCAAGGTCAAAGAGTAATTTTATACCTATATATAATTATTGTTATTATTACTTTTGGAGACAGGGTCTGACTCTGTCACACAGGCTAGAGTGCAGTGGTATGATCTTGGCTCTCGCAGTCTTGACCTCCTGGGGTCAATTGTTACTCCCACCTCATCCTCCCGAATAGGTAGGACTACAGACACGTGCCACCACACCTGGCTAATTTTTGAAATTTTTGTAGAGATGGGGGTCTCATAATGTTGCCCAGGCTCGTCTTAAACTCTAGACCTCAAGCAATCCTGCCACCTTAGCTTCCCAACTTGCTGTACTTATAGTTGTAAGCTGCTGTGACTGGCCAATAATTGTATCTTGTTTACTAGAAAAATAATCATTTGCTTGACTCACTTGTCATGGGATGATTTTCAGTGTTTTCAGCTGCAATTTTTTTAAAAAGAAAATCATAATGTGAGAGGAGTTACAGTGTTAAATAAAACTGGTGTAGATGTGCATGAAGGGAGAGGATGGCAAAGGGGGAGGAGGAGATTTCTGTCTGAGATGTGTCACCTATTTACACCTGTTCTTGAACTGTCATATTTACTTATTGCCTTGCTTGTAAGAAGATGAAAGGTGGGTAAGCTGTCACTGATAGGTTTAATTTATTTTCCAGGTTATTAAAAGGACATTACAGGACTAATTGTCAGCGTAATGACCTAATTATTAACAAGCTTGCTGTCATGTACATAAGTGTCCAGAAAAATGTCTGGATTTCCAGTTGATTTATATCTTATGACTTCAAATTCCTTGATCTCTAAGGGTGAAGTGTATGCTAAGAACAGGAATAGAGGTTTCAGAATTGTTTCTATAACCAAGATCAGTAAATTCTTATCATGTAAGTGAAAGAGCATCATCTGTACTGAATACTGCATTCATTTGTGCAACCACACAGGATAGGGATTCATAATGCTGGAAAGAGAATCCTAAAACAAGTCACTCTAACACATTTCAAAATATCCCTAAACATTGAAAGAATTATTCCCATGTCTAGAATGTCTTTTTGAAATTTTAATAGGCATATCTATATATATTTAATTTTAAAGTATTTTTAGAGCCTGGTCTGTGAAAAAGAATTTGAAGGTAAACTGACTTAGAATATGGTTTCTGAATGACCTCATAAAATTTCTGAAGAATTTAGTTGATTTTATAAGATAAATATGAACTGATTGTGTGATATTACAGGGAAAAAAAATCCAATGTAGACATTGGCTACATTAATATAAGTATGGTATTTAGATCAGTACCGTACTCTATACTCTGCTCAGGCACGTGTGAAATACTGTTCTCTATTCTGAGCATCAGAGTTTAATGATATTGACACAAAGGATTTCTTTGTGACACATAGGATTCAGCAGCAGGAAATGTGGGAAGCCATACTGGGAATACTTAAACAGGGGAAATTACTTCTAAAATCCTAAAGACGTAGTGATGCTTTAGCTATTTTCTTTTCTTTGTATTTTTAGTAGAGACAGGGTTTCACCATGTTGGCCAGGATGGTCTCGATCTCTTGACCTCGTGATCTACCCGCCTCAGCCTCCAAAAGTGCTGGGATTATAGGCATGAGCCACTGCGCCTGGCCAGCTCTTTTCAAATATATGAAAGACTGTGCTGTAAAGGGAAAGGGAACGGGGGAGGAAACAGGTATTGAGTGTAAATCTCTAGTTTTAAATTTTCATTATTTTCTATGTGTAATTTGCCTTGAATTTGTTCCTTTCCATTCCTCTCATGTAATATGTTTCGTATATTTGTCCCAGTTCCTCTATTTTCAATGTTAATACTTTGGATTTTTGTATTAAATGTATATCTGGTTTTTACTGCTCATCACTGCCCTCATCGAGCTTTAATTCTAATACTAAATGATTCTTCCTAAAAATTATTGATATCATGAAAGTATAATTTTAATTTACGTCTGACCTTTAAATGCCTTCATTCATATTTTATGCTGATTTTACTTATTGAGTCTTATCTTATCTTTCTAGAATTCCCAGTACTCTACTCAAGTTTGTTCCTTCACTATCTGACACCTGTCATGTTCTTTGTCAGTCTATGCCTTTTCTCAGGTTGTATCCCTTAACCACTCACTTCTAACCCTGTGTCCAGAGATACCTCTTCATGCATCAAATTCCTGTCTATTCTTGGAGAGCCGTTACATGCCATTCTTTTCTTCAGGCCCTTCTTAAACTATTATAGCCATAATAATTTTGTCTCATAATTTCCTATAGCCTATTTTGACTATACCAGAATTTTTAGTACTTGATTTTTTTAGTAAGATATAACTACAAAATAACACCTATTCCATAACATTGCTCATCAATCTCATTCTAGTCAAATGTTTACTCTTAAGAGTATTTTCTTGCAGTAATGGCCAGAATTTGTCCAAGCTGCCTTGTTTCCATGTCTTGGATAGATTCTCCTATAACAACTCTGGACGTGGCCATTTAACATAACTTGGCCAAAGAGACAATAATCAAATGTGATACCACAAAAAAAAAAAAAAAAAAACTGAAAAATGTTATGCACTGTGGTTTGCCTTCTCCTACTTCTTGTAGGAACCCTAAGACACTTAAGTGAAAAAGCTGATAAAAACATGTAGCCCAGCCATCCTTGTCTCCCAGTTCAGGGCCAATACTAACCAAGAGCCAGTACCAAATGCCAGACATGTGAGTGTGGCTGTCCCAGAACCACTAACCCCCAGCCAACCCAACCAGCCGGTTGCAGCTGAATGTTTGAGCCCAGGCAAGACCAGTAGAAGAACTGGCCAAATGATATTGCCAGCTAGCATTGCTAACTCACAGAACTGCTACCTAGAAAAATAAATATTGTCTGAAGTCCTAAGTTTAAGAATGGCTTATTTTGCAGTAAAATCTAACTAATGTCAGGGTTATTTATTAACCAGTTTTTATTGGTGTATTAGATCTGCTTCAGCATCTATACTGTGTGTTATTTGAGGACAAGAACCATGACTTCTTTTCTAAAATTTCAGGATTTTAGATGGTACTAGGTACATAACTGACATTTGATAAATTATTATTTTAACATTGTTTTCTTGGTACCATGAGGATGAGAGTAATAATCTTTACACACAATATCACCAGAATCTTTTCTTTTCTTTTCTTTTCTTTCTTTCTTTCTTTTTTTTTTTTGAGACAGAGTCTCACTCTATTGCCCAGGCTGGAGTGCATGACCTCAGCTTACTGTAACCTCCACCTCCTGGGCTGAAATGATTCTGCCACCTCAGCCTCCTGTGTAATTAGGACCACAGGCACACACCACCACACCTGGCTAATTATTTTTATTTGTAGAGATGGGGTTTCACTATGTTGCCCAACCTGGTCTCAAACTCCTGACCTTAAGTCATCTGCCCACCTTGACCTCCCAAAGTGCTGGGATTACAGGTGTGAGTCACTGTGCCTGGCCATCACCTGCATTTTCTAATTTTAGGTAAGATAAATATTTTTGCAGTGGGCAAAGGACATCAACATATACTTTTCAAAAGAAAATATACATGTGGCCAAAAAGCATATGAAAAAACAGTCAACATCACTGATCACTAGGGAATGCAACTCAAAACCACAATGAGATACCATGTCACACCAGTCAGGATGGCTACTATTTAAAAGTCAAAACAAAATAACAGATGCTGGAAGGTGGCAGAGAAAAGGAGATGCTTATACACTACTGGTGAAAGTGTAAATTAGTTCAACCATTGTAGGAAGCAGTGTGGCAATTCCTCAAAGAGCTAAAAACAGAACTACCATTCAACTCAGCAATCTCATTTCTGGGTATGTCCCCTTAATTGTTCCACCAGAAAGACATATGCACATGTATGTTCATTGCAGCACTATTCACAATAGAAAAGACATGGAATCAATCTAAAGGCTTATGAATGGCAGATTTGATGATGGAAATGTACATATACACCATGGAATACTATGCAGCCATAAAAAAGAACAAGATCATGTCCTTTGTAGGAAAATGCATGGAGTTAGAGGACATTATCTTTAGCAAACTAATGCAGGAAGAGAAAACCAAACACCACATGTTCTCACTTAGAAGTGGTGGCTAAAAGATGAGACCATATGGACACAAAGAGGGAAACAACAGACACTGAGGCCTCTCCCAGGGTGGAGGGTGGAAGGAAGGAGAGGAGCAGAAAAAATAATTATTGGATACTAGACTTAGTACCTGATGAAATAATCTGTTCAACAAACCCCCATGACGTGAGTTTAACTATCTAACAAACCTGTACATGCACCTCTGAACCAAAAATATAAGTTTTAAAAAAGAAAACCCAAAAATAATCAAAAAAGACAACTTTTTTTTTCTTTAAAAAGACATAGAATTAATAAAGCAGAAACTGGACCCCTTCCTGACACCTTACACTAATAGCTTTTGAAGCCTTACTTAAACCCTGCTAAAAGTTTTTTCAATCAAGTTAATGGCTAAGACCTTAAAATTTATTACAACAATATGTACAAATTTGATTTA
>CAUYLG010007299.1:0-19445 GCA_963573385.1 Cacajao melanocephalus
ACAGGCACGCTCCAGCACACTTGGCTAATTTTTGTATTTATAGTAGAGATAGGGTTTCAGCATGTTGGCCAGGATGGTCTTGAACTCCTGACCTCAGGTGATCTGCCCACCTTGGCCTCCCAAAGTGCTGGGATTACAGGCGTAAGCCACCATGCCCAGCTCAGTTGTTTCTTATCTGCTATGAAGCACCTTTTGAGATGGAGTCTTGCTCTGTTGCCCAGGCTGGAGTGCAGTGGGGTAATCTTGGCTCACTGCAACCTCTGCCTCCCAGATTCAAGTGATTCTCCTGCCTCAGCCTCCCAAGAAGCTGGGAATACAGTCATGCGCCACCACACCTGCCTAACTTTGTTTTGTATTTTTATTAGAGATGGAGTTTCACCATATTGGCCAGGCTGGTCTCAAACTCTCGACCTCAGGTGATCATCTGCCTTTGCCTCCCGAAGTACAGGATTACAGATGCGAGCCGCAGTGTCTGGCTTGACTATTTAAAAAATTGTTATAACAGTACAGTTTCTAGTTAGATGCCAAAATTCTCCATTTGAACTTTATTTCATAACAAGCATAGTTGGTGGCTTTATGTTTACAATAAGCACAGCCTTATGGTCTGTGCCTGATAATTAAAAATTAGGGGTTATCATAGGTCTCTTTCTGTTGCTTATTTTTTTCTGTTGATTCTTGCTCTCAGTGTCTGCTTTCTTTAATGTGACAAGTTATCACTGTATCCTCCATGTTATATTTGAAAAATTATAAGTAGAAGCAGGTTTGGAGTAGTTACTTTTTTGTGACAAGAGCAGTTAAAATCTACATATTTAATAAAATCCCTACTACAATACAGTTTTATTAACTATAGCCCTCATGTTTTACATTAGATCTCTAGACTTGTTCAAATTATAGGTAGAAGCAGGCATGTGTTACCATGCACCGCTAATTTTTGTATTTTTTGTAGAGATGGGGGAGTGGTTTCAGCACGTTAGCCAGGCTGGTCTTGAACTCCCGACCTCAAGTGATCCACCTGCCTTGTACTTTGTCTTTTCTTAATCAATAAATTCCCATAAGGAAAAAAAAACCAAGCTCTTAGGTTTACCTCTTTGGATTTTCATCCTCTCCAAAATTTTGGTTTGACATTTCTTCACTTTTTTGTGAAAAAGTTGATATAATATTATGGATACAATTGATATTGTTGATATAATAAGTAGCATGGCCTGGAATGAATTCAGCTCTATCTGACTCCAACCTGTGCTGTTAACTATATTTTTTATGCTTTCTCCCCAAATTTGCTTCTCATGTAAATTTTTCTGTATATGTTTCCAAAACCAATTTCAGGCACTTTTCATCACCTATATCATGTGTATTAAAATACAATCGAATGAAAACAATCATTTAAAGTTAATTTGCAATAAACAATATAAGCTAGAAGTAGAATGCTAGAATGACATAGTAAGCTTTGACATTAGAGAGACATGTGTTTGAACCTTAGCTTGATCTAACTGCTTTTGACCTTGAGCAAGTTGCTTTGTCCTCTCTGAACTACAGTTTTATCTTTTATAAGAACAGGTGAGACCCAACTTGCCAGACTCATACAATGTACTAATGTTGCCAAAGTGTACTTCACTTACTTTAAGTCATAAAGGATGCCTTTTGCTTTGTGCTCCATCATCTCAGAAATTATTTCGGAGCAAGAGCTCACAGTGTTTCTGTCACTATGCAAATACTCTAAATTCAAATTGTCAGGAAACATCATGTTATCTTTCACAAGATTTATGGATCTAACTTATTGATTTTCTTTTGCACTTTACACTAGGTTCACTGGTTAAGAATGTAAATGAATACGTTACTTAAAAAGAGGCAACAATGTGTTCTATACAAATAGAAATATCTGCATTCAAAGGGGATTAAATGAGTTTTTAAAAATTTAACTTGTTTATATTTATTTTTCTACTTTTTATTTTATTATTTTATCTTATTTTAAAAAATTATTTCTGGCCTTACTGAATCACATATTTATTATTTATTTTATTTGAAAAATTTTTTGTGGCGATGGTGGGGTCTCACTGTTTCCTAGGCTGATCTCGAACTCCTGGCCTCAAGTGGCTCTCCCACCTCAGCCTCCAAAGTGTTGCAATTACAGGCATAAGCCATTGTGCCCATGAGTCATATACTTATTTTTAAAACCAGTCTTTGATTAAACTCCTTGAGTGAATTTTACAGTAACTTCAAAATGCTCAAAACTAACAGAGAATCTGATTCCTGTTATAAGATAGATCTTGTGATAAAAAATAGAAGAACCACAGTTTCTTTCTGAAGTTTTCTGAAGTGAAAACAATGTGAACATTTATTTTTGCAGAGAGGCTAAAAATGTATGTAAGAGAGGAGTTCAATTTCAGGAGAAATAATCACTTTCTACTTTCTCATCTTTAGGAACAATTTCTCAACAATAAAATAACTGACAAAAATTTGGGGGAACACTATTCCTGACTGGAGAACAAATAAGAGTTGGGTCTCAATCTGAGGGAAACAGCATCATAGATCACTGAATGAAAACCATTCTTAGAGTCTGGGTGTGGTGGCTCACACTTATAATCCCAGCACCTTGGGAGGCTGAGGTGGGAGGACCACTTCAGCCCAGGAGTTCAAGACCAGCCTGGGCAACATAGTGAGACCCTCTCTCTACAAAAAGAAAAAATTAGCTGGATGTAGTGGTATATGTGCCTATAGTCCCAGCTACTCAGGAGGCTGAAGTGGGAGGATAGCTTGAGCCCAGGAAGTCAAGGCTATAGTGAGTTATGATTTCACCATTGCTCTCCCAGCATGGGTGACAGAGCAAGACCCTCTCTCAAAAAAGAAAAGAAAAGTGTTCTTGGTAATTTTGTATCTGTGGTCTTTTTGCTCTTATTCCATTGTTTACTTCAAAACTGTCTCTGACTTTAAGAGGTCTGGTGCAGCGGCTCGTGCCTGTAATCCCAGCACTTTGGGAGGCCAAGGCAGGTGGATCACAAGGTTAGGAGATTGAGACCATCCTGGCCAACATGGTGAAACCTTGTCTCTACTAAAATAAAGAAAATAAAATAAAATTAGCCCAGTGTGGTGGCGGGCGCCAGCAATCCCAGGTACTCGGGAGGCTGAGGCAGGTGAATCACTTGAACCTGGGAGGCAGAAATTACAGTAAACTGAGATTCCATCTCAAAAAAAAAAAAAGAAGTCTGAAGAAGACATGAGTTATACAATCACTTACCTCCTCCCTACTGCAGATTTATGAAATCCTGGAGCCCTGAATCTACTCTACAAATTCTACAAAATTTCCCAAAACACTTTACTCACACTTGTCTTCTCATACTCCATCTTCTCTCTCTGTTCATGACTGCCTCTCTCTCTCTCTCTCTCTCACACACACACACACACACACACACACACCCTTCCTTCTCCTTTCCCATTTGGCTTAGAACAGGAAGGAAGAATGGTGACAGTGTTAGGTACTATTTCAGAGCAACTGTAATGATGACATTTGGTACCATTATCTTGGGTGGGAAGAGGCTATGTTTACAGCCATGATTACGGTTATGGCGTGACTTAGGAAGTTCTTTTCTCCTCCGGATTATTCCCTCCACCCCCCAAAAAACAGCTTCCTGTTCTCTTGTCCTGCTGGGAATTGAACAAAAATTCCAAGGATATGATCCTTTTAGAGGATCCTCAAACTTAATTTTGGTTACTGCCTAAGACTGGAATCAATGCTATTTATTTCTTTTGTCACGACTCCTTCATTTAACACATTTATTGAGCAACCCCTTTGTTATAGTCATTGTGCTAGGAGCTGGGAATATATGACGATGTAGTGTTAAACAAGACAGACTCATAGCCTCAGAAAATTTAAAGTCTAGAATAAAGGTTGGCAAAATTTTTTGTTAGTAAAGAGGCAGATAGTAAACACTTTTGGCTTTGAAGCCATATAGTTTCTATTGCAGCTACTTAACTCTGTCATGGTAGTACACAAGTAGCCACAGACAATACATAAATGGGTGAGTGCAGCCGCATTCTAATAAAACTTTATTTATGGACACTGAAATTTGAATTTCATGTAATTTTTATTTGCTACGAAATGATCATTCTTTTTATTTTTTTCCAACCATTTACTTAAAAACCATTCTTAGTTTGCAGGCCATATAAAAACAAGTGGCAGGCCTGATTTGTCCCATGGGCCACAGTTTACTAGCTCCTGATTTAGGAGGAAAGACAGGTATTAACAAATAATTATTTTGATAAATACATGGTTGCAAACTGCGATAAATGTGTGAATAACAAGTACAGAATGGTAAAGTATACCAAGGGGCCCAGTCTAGACAGGGGGGTGACGAACTGATCTTTAGCCTGAGGTCTGAGGCATAAATAGGAATTATTTCACTCATTCAGCCATGCATGGCTTGGAAGCACTTACCAAGAAATTTCTTTGGCAAGTATAATTTGTTTAGTGTTTGATCCACTCTACAATTCATCCAAATTTTTGGCCCTTTGTCTGTGCCTCACGGAATTCGATTCTCTTTTCTTTGCCAGAAGGCAGCATCAATATGTGAGTGGTTGGCCAGGCACAGTGGCTCACACCTGTAATCCCAGCACTTTGAGAGGCAGAGGTGGGTATCGCCTGAGGTCAGGAGTTCTAGACCAGCCTGGCCAACATGGTGAAACCCCATCTCTATTAAGAATACAAAACATTGTGGCAGGCACCTGTAATCCCAGCTACTTGGGAGGCTGAGGCAGGAGAATCGCTTGAACCTGGGAAGTGGAGGTTGCAGTGAGCCAAGACTGCGCCATTGCACTTCATTGGGCAACAAGAGTGAAACTCCGTCTCAAAACAAACAACAAACAAACAAAAAATACATGAGTGGTTGAATCACAGGTAGAACTTCAGCCAGTAAGAAATTTACAATATATTTTAATTGACCACAAGATCATGAGGCTGGTTTGGAAACAGCATCAGTGTAGTAAATCTAATAACTTTTCTTTACACTTAGAACACTGGCCTCGGTGGTTTGTTTTTGATTTTGGATTATTTTTTGTTTTGTTTTGTCAGTTGCTACATATTAACAAAAGCTAACATTTGAAATAGAGGATTGCTGTAAAAGAGATCAAAGAAAAAAACTTACAACACACCAGCTTTAAACCAATAATCAGGGAGAAACATGCTCATTTATTTTAATTTCTATAGTGTCATTGCTATTCCATAGGATTTCTGCCCACATTAAAAGCTGAGCATAAGGACTCACTGGGCAGGGAATCAGTAAGCTACATAGTTAACATGGGTCTGCTAAAATGCCTCTTGTGTCCACCTTTCATAATGGGCTGGCTGCTCTTTGGCAATCAGCAAACTGCAGAAACAATCCTATCCAATATGAGTCACTGCTTCAGTGACCAGAACTGAGACTCTCCCCTGGGAGTTTCCTTTATTTGTTATGTGTGTTTCTTGCAGTTGTTGTTTTTAATCCCTTGAAATTATGCTTTTATGCTAAAAATGCCACTGATTATTTTAGTCTTCAAATGATGTGAACTAGGCCTGTGTCCCGGAACACTTAGACAGCTGCCAGGTTAATCTGAAACTTAGCAACTAGAAATAGTTATTCTGCCAAAGAGAACTACTGGGAAGAACAAGTCATTAGATACAGACTACAAATCTCTATATGGAAACAGTATGTCTTAGTTTGTATCAGGTACTATGATATATATTTACACATAATATTTAATTAATCTTCACAACAAAAAATACTTAAAGCTTTATTGAAGTATGATGATTAAGAGCAAAGACTTTGTTCTAAACTACCTAGGTTCAAGGACTAACTCTATCTATTGGTAGTTATGTGACCTTGGACAGTAATATAATACTCTGTGCCTTAGTTTCTTCATTTATATAAGCAGGATAACTCCTGAATGGTAGTTGTGATGATTATAGGAGATAAATTTAGAAGTGCTTGGTGCAGAATCTGTTACGTGGTAAGCACTAATTATAAGATATTAGCTATTATCTTCCCTTAACAGATGAAGAAACTGAGGTTCAAAGTGTTTATCTGATTTGCTCAAATTCATATAGCCAGTAAGTGGAAGTGCTAAGATTTGAACTCAGTTTGACTCTTGAGTCCTTCAACGTAACACCCACATTATTATCTTCATCACTATTGCACTCATTATTATTATCTATAATTAATGGTCTTAGCAACAAGCCAAAGGAAATCCTTGCCAGGCATACAATGCGGGGTGTGTGCACAAGGCTTCAGAGAATTATTTTTAGTCACAATCACAGACAGGAAGAAAAATCACTACAAGTATGAGGAACTTTGAATACAAAGTTATCAAGATCTATAGTCTACACATTTGTTAAGAAAGATTAACCACCATCACCAACCTCTCTTTGTACCATGGGAATAGATAATTAAAAGAGATTATATATAATAATTTATGTGTTCACAAAAACTATTCACTGGAATACAACCACAACTGAGCTACAACAATAACACACACACAAAATGCAATTTTTAACGTGAAACTCTTAAACCAGGGCCCTTTGACCACCAGTATACTTTTGAATAGGCTGAAAGGTCATGAACTCCTAGAATTTGTGTACAGTATTTAGTAAGTCTAAGTGTGTTTTTCTGGGGAGACAGACTATGATCATCATTAGATTCTCATAGGGTCTGTGACTCCAAAATGTTTGAGAACCACTGGTTTCAACTGAAGGCTCTTCTTATAGTCTAGTTACAGTGGTGGTTCCCGAAAGCCTGGTCAGCCACTGGTCCACATTCCTTCCTCTGCTTAGTGACAATACTCCTGTGCCTTGTCATTAAAGAGCATAGAGGAATTTAACTTAGAACAACAGTATTCAGCACAATACTTCATATGTGATAAGCAATTCATGTTAGTTAAATTTAGACTTAAACATAGTTAGGATTCAGTTCAGGAGTTAGTCAACTGCATCTTGGGCCTATTTTTGTAAATAAAGTGTTATTGGAACATAGCCATCCTCATTAATGTACATATTGCCTATGCCCAATTTTGAGTTGCAGGGGCAGATTTAAGTGGTTGTGACAGAACATATGAATCTCAAAGTCTAAAATATTTAGTCTCTGGCCCTTGACAGAAAACATTTGCTGACCTCTGATGCTGTTGAAAGAATCTTGGGGTTATAGTCAGGGTGAGCTTCAGATTTGTCTCTACCACTACATGTGTCATTGCACAAGACACTTCATTTTGAACCTCAGTTTTTCATGTATAAAATGGAGATAACTTCCCATCTACTTTGCACACCCTTCATAATTACTCTCAAGATCAAATGTAATAATGTATGTGAAAGTAAAATATACATTATTAGTTTTATTAGCACTAAGATCATCATCCCTAAATTACCTACATATGGTGACACAGATTGTTTCTCAGAAAAGGATAGAGAAAAATCATTTTGAAGCATTAAACACAATACCAATTACCTATTATGCCACAAAATTGTTACTCTTTGTGAGATTTGCCTCCCAAGGCAACTAATATTAGGTGTTGCTTTTTAGGAAGAAAAACAAATATTTCCTGAATAAATTGCCAAATGAAATACTGAATAGAAATAACAAGCCCCAAATACATTTTGTCACTCAAATATGTGTTCAGTTGAGATGTTGCCCTTGATTTTAGGCAATGCTGTTCATTGCAAGAGACAGACAAATGCTACAATAGTGTGGATTAAGAAAGATGAGCTCTCTGTACTTTAGGTAGTCTTTGAAGACTTCTTAGCTTCTGCATTTTTAAAAATCTTATATTTGTCACTAACTTTGAAAAATCCTAGAAATTTTAAAAGGAAATGGAACTGCTTATGCACCAATTTTTGTGAAGGAAATGAATAATTTATCCATAATCTCATACATCCAGTTAAAGTTAATGGGAAGACTCAAAGTCTCCTGAAAAACACTAAATAATATTTATCCCATCTTTTCCCACAATTCAAGCAATACCACAGAAATTGAAAACACATGTGTTTTTTTCTCGCCAGTAAATTACAGAATGATATATTCTCTTTCAGCTTTACTGAAATGGGAGGTTGCCATTTCTAAATTATTTAATTGTGTCAGTAATATTATTTGGTTTGAGACCAAATAATTCTTTGAGTTAACTTCTCCTCCATCTATAGGATAGGGTATGTTTAAGAAGACAAAATCAGAAAGAAAGAGCCAACCTCTGGGCTTTAAGGTAATAATTAGAGAGTTGAAAGGATACATGCAGATTCAAATGTTTTGAAACATATTCTGCTAATGCTAGTCAGATTGTAGCCCAATTTTCTAAGCAATGAAGCTACAATTTTGGCTGCCAGTTTCTAACTTACTACAGAAGGAGTGCCAATATAGTATTATATTAGTCTGGTCCTACATTGCTATACACAACTGCTTAAAACTGGGTAATACATTAAAAAAAAGAGGTTTAATTGGCTCATAATTATACAGGCTGTACAGGAAGCATAGCTGGGGAGGCCTCAGGAAACTTACAATCATAGTGGAAGGTGAAGGGGAAGCAGGCAAGTTCTACTACCTGGAGCAGGAGGAAGAGAGTTAAGGGGAGGTGCTACATACTTTTTTTTTTTTGAGACTAAGTTTCACTCTTGTTGCCCAGACTGGAGTGCAGTGGCGTGATCTCAGCTCACTGCAACCTCCACCCCCGGGTTCAAGAGATTCTCCTGCCTCAGCCTCCAGAGTAGCTGGGACTACAGGCATGTGCCACCACACCTGGCTAATTTTGTATTTTTAGTAGAAGCAGGGTTTCTCCATGTTAGTCAGGCTGGTCTCGAACTCCTGACCTCAGGTGATCTGCCCATCTCTACTTCCCAAAGTGCTGGGATTACAGGTGTGAGCCCATTGCGCCTGCTCAGCTACATACTTTTAAACACCAGGAGCACATTCATTATCATAAGAACAGCAAGGGGAAAATCCACCCCCATGATCCCATCACCTCCCAGCAGGCCCCTCCACCAACGTTGGAAATTACAATTCAACATGAGATTTGGCCTGGGACACAAATCCAAACTACATTATTCTGTCCTTGGCCCCTCCCAAATCTCCTGTTGTTCTCACATTGCAAAATACAATCATCCCTTTTCAAGAGTCCTCCAACTCTTAACTCATTTTATCTTTAACTGAAAAATCCATAGTCCAAATTCTTATCTGAGACAAGTCCCTTCTATGTCTGTAAAATAAAAAACAAGTTCGTTATTTCCAAGATACAATGGAGTTACAAGCATTGGGCAAATATACCCATTCCAAAAGGGAGAAATCAGTGAAAACAAAGGGGCTACAACCCACATGCAAGTCCCAAACCCTGCAGGGTAGTCATTAAATCGCAAAGCTCCAAAATAATCGCCTCGACTCCACGTCTCATATCCATGCCACACTGATGCAATGGATGGGATCCCAAGGCTGTGAGCAAGCATATTACAAAGGAACCGGGTCTGGGTCCTGGTTTCATCTTGAGAAATTTACTTATATGAAAATAATCCTATGTCTTAAAGAATTGAAGAAAGAGCTGGAGAACTATTCTGAAAAATTGACAGATGTTAGGTCAGCATTGGAGGTAGAAATCACAGAAACGACTGAGTGTCAGCAGGGCCTTGCTGCAGTAATGAACCAGCTTCAGTGACATATTCCAGCCTCATACTACCCCACTCAAGATGCAAGTTCTGGAGAATGCATAGATCTAGCTTAAGTTTCATGTCTATCTGTTGACTAGCGGTAAGGCAGAACCCTTTGATTAGGGCATATGCCCAATCTGAAGCTACATCCAAAGGAAGAAAGCTAGTCACCAAAGAAAATCAGAATTCTGTTAACAAAAGAAGGGGATATATGGACCTTGGGACGCCTGAAACAGTTACAAAGATAATCATGCTTGCCTCTTCAGATTTTAAAACATATTAAAAGAGGTAACATGTTTAAAATATATATCACAGAGATATCCACTTTAGAAAAGTAGCTGAATAGCAATTTCAATCAGTTGTCCTCTAACTTACAGAAAGCAATAAAAATACACACTACCATGGGGAGAAAAGACTTCCTTCAACTCAAAGCACAGCTATATTTTGTTTCGTGAAGCAGAAATTACCTTAACACAGCTAGAAAGACATTATTTATCATACTCTATATTTGCCCCATTTCCAGAGATCCATGGTATATAACAGCTAGAACACAAGGCAGCCATTTCTCTTCTGCATGAATACTACTTTTCAGAAGACCACAGTGCTGGTTGCCACTACTACTGCTATTTTTCTGCATTCTTCTGGAAACAGTCCCCTAAAACACAACTGGACAGAACAGAGAGGTCATGAAAATCTGGACATAATTCTGAGACAAAAACTATTTGTTACATTTTGTTGAACTGGGAAGTTGAGATCACATAAATGAGGCATTGCAAGTGTAAGTGGAGACAGAAAGAACACTTGTAATCCTACAAATTAGGAACTATAGAATTTCTTCTCCTCCATCGGTTTACAGCATTAGAGAATCAGCCAGTGAAACTAGAAGAGGTAAGTGTCATCAGAAACCAGAATTTAGAGAACATTAGCCAGTCTGTACTCCAGTGATAGGCCAATAAAGGTGACTTAACCAACACCAAGCAGAAAGCACACAGAGCCAATAATGACTCCATTTCACTTGCATTTACTGAGTCTGGGAAACTCTCCTTTCACTAACACATATGGATTGAGAAATCTGAATGGGGCCTGTGAAAAATACTATAGGACAAGGCAAAGTTGCTTTCAGGATTAGTGAGTTGTATTAAAAGTATTTTATAATGGGGGTGAAGGGTGGGGAGAATGTTGAGTACAAACAGGAAAAGAGGCAGAGTGTATTTCTGAAAATGACCTATTGAAAGATTCAGAGGACATTTCATAAAATGGCTTGGCATGAAGAGGAAGCTCTATATCTTATATAAATTGGCATCCAAGGCAATTTATACTGTCTGCTCTGTGGACTCTGGGCCCTCTGCTGGTTCTTGCCATGGTTCCCAGGCAGGTGCTTTCAGGGCCCTGCTTTAACCGTTCTAGCCACGCTTATAGCAGCTCTGTGTAGGATTTTATTGGGTTGACTATCAGCACCCCTCAAGTGGTTCCATATGCCAACCCTGGCTTTACTATCACTTTCCACTGATCCTTTACTCAGAGTTCCAAGTCTTTTCAGACTTTTAATCTGGGTTCCTGTGGCTTTTCCCCCTTGGCTGCTGGTGGCCTAATAGCCTTTCTTCCCCCTGTGGCTCTGCTTCATAGCCCTGCTCGAAAGCAGATGCTCTGGCTCCTTCCACAATGCACACTGCCAGTTTCGTGGCATTTTCTTGCTGCTTTTGGCTGTAACTCTCAACTTCCCAAGGCCCAATTGTAAGACACCATGTGGGACAGACCCAAGAGGAGGAATATGGTGGGTGGGGGAAGGGGATATTGTGTAGAAGATGTGAAATGAGACTGAATTTATTGTCAAGGCATAAGGAACATTTTTCTATCAACTTGGTTT
The DNA here is from genome assembly GCA_963573385.1 of Cacajao melanocephalus. Lineage (NCBI taxonomy): Eukaryota > Metazoa > Chordata > Mammalia > Primates > Pitheciidae > Cacajao > Cacajao melanocephalus. The sequence continues at coordinate 11,508 of CAUYLG010007299.1, forward strand.
TCACAGGATTCACATGCAAATTGGTTAAAATGAACACTTTTCTTGTGGGATGGGAAAGATACGTATCAGTAAAGACTGTCCTTTTAAGGAATGCAATTTGAGGGGCCTGCTCTTGGCAAATGTCTTGTCTTTAATCTTGGCTTCCGCACGTCCTCTGTTTACCTTCCAGTTGAGAGGCAGTGTGCCATCTCCCCATCTCCATGCATATCACCTTTCAGTTGTTTCTAGCTGCCTCTGCAGTGCCCATATTGTGCCCTTGATTTTCCATTTAGAATATGGATCATTTTACTATTGACACAGGATAATCTTTTAATATACTTTTTTCCTTTCCTTTTCTTTCTTTTTTTTTTTTTTTTTTTTTTTTGAGACAGGGTCTTGCTCTGTCATCTAGGCTAGAGTGTGGTGGTGCGATTACAGCTCGCTGCAGCCTCCACCTCCTGGGCTCAGGTGGTTCTCCTACCCTAGTCTCCCAAGCTTTTTGTTTCATTTCCTCTTCTTCATACTCTCCTTACGTAGGCAACTGCCTCTACTATAAAAAGCAATATGGTCCAGTGGGTAGGTCAGCAATTAAAAGAAAATGACCACCAACCACCAGCGACAACACTGAGAAATGATGGTGACTACCCACGGACCCTTTATTATGGAGCAAATAAGGTCATCACTGAAAACAGTGGGGAGGGCCAAAACGGAGAATGATGATCAGACTTATTGCTATTAGGTACATCACTTTTCTGGGCTATATCTTTATACCCGTAGTTCTTGATTTTGCTTCTGAAGGGTCATTTGGCAATGACAAAATGTCTGGAGACATTTTCATTTGTTACAGCTGGGGAAAAATATGTTGTTGACGATCTAGTGGGTAGAGGCCAGGGATGCTGCCATGCATCCTACGATGCACAGGAGAGCCCCTGGTGTTAAAAAAGCTATCCAACCCCTAATATCAATAGTGGCAAACTCGATCTACCCCCCGTACATACAGCTTCTTACAGCCATGATTAGGTCTTAAGAAATTTTAACCAGGAGACACAAATGCTAGTCCCTTGGGGGGCTTCTTCACCATGCATTAGATCATTTGTCACTAACCCGTTAAGACTAAAACCAAAACCAAAATTAATTCTAAAGGGCATAAAGTAAGTCTTTTTTTTTTTTTTTTTTTTGAGACATAGTCTCACTCTGTCACCCAGGCTGGAATGCAGTGGTGTCATCTTGGCTCACTGCAACCTCTGCCTCCCGGGTTCAATGATTCTCCTACCTCAGCCTCCCGAGTAGCTGGAATTACAGGCATGTGCTACCACACCTAGCTAATTATTTTGTATTTTTAGTAGAGATGGGGTTTCACCATGATAACCAGGCTGGTCTCTAACTCCTGAACCAGGTGATCTACCCTCCTTTGCCCCCCAAAGATTTGAGATTACAGGCGTGAGTCACCATGCCCAGCCAAAAAGTAAGTCATTTAACTCCTCTGTGCCGTGATGTCTTAGTCTATTTAGTGTTGCTATAACAAAATATCTGAGGTTGGGCAACTTACAAAGAAAAGAGATTTTGCTCACAATTCTGGTAGCTGGAATGTTCAAGATTGGGCATCTGGTGAGGACCTCACACTGCTTCAACTCATAGTGGAAAGTGGAAGGGGAGCTGGAGTGTGCGAAGAGATCACACAGTGAGAGAGGAAGCAAAAGAGACAGAAAGTGAGAAAGCCACACACACAGAAGACCTGCTCTGAAGGGAACTAATCCATTCCCAACAGAGGGAACCCTCACTCACTCCAGTGGGAAGGCATTAATCTATTCATGAGGAATCTGCCCCCGTGACCCTAGTATCTTATGCTAGGCCCCACCTCCCGACACTGCCACATTGGAGATCAAATTTCAACATGAGTTTTTTTCATGAACAAATCACATCCAAGTCATAGCATCTGATATATTTCTGGCTTCTTTTCTGTTACTCCCTGGAGCCTACAATGGTTCATCTTAGCTCTCTGTAGCTAAAAGTGTCTCCTTAGTTGCATCCCAACTCAGATACAAACTGAGAGGAAATGAAAAGAGAGAGAAAGGCATAGAGACATACATATTTCAGAATTTCTTCTGAGCTCTATCCTGTACTCCCCCTTCCCTGACAGCTCCCTCTCTTCACCCTCACCCTGTTTACCTTATCCCCACTTCACCCTCATCTCTTGTCACTATTCCTCAATATTGCCTTCTGCAGAACAGATAGAACCCCTTCCTTAGGTCGGAAAAAGAGAAAAACCTTTCAAGGAGCCAGTCTATGCTGTTGTAAGTCAGCCAGTTATTTCAAGTACAGAATCGCAAACAATGAAATTATATTAATACTTAACAACACAGAGACTATATGTTGTTAAGTATTAATATAATTTCATTGTTTTGGTATTTAGAATACCAATATTTTACCCTTGTCTTCTCAGTTTTTAACTAGAAAGAAATGCTGTAAAGATTAGGAGAGATGATATTTATGAATCCCTTTGAGACTTAGAAGTTTAAAAGGTGCTATTTAGAAAATAACGTTATTCATTATTATGTTTATGATTTCTACAAACAGGCCTGATTTTCCACGATCTGACTCAAGGAAGGGAGGTAATAGGATACTTGCTTTGAGTAAATCAGGCTGTCCCAGCTAAGCTACCCCAGTTATTGATGGGCGGCTGACAAAATCTTCAGGTAGCATGTTCTGCTTTAGCCAGGACTCAGGGGGTGCTAAAACATGGGGCAAGATCTACAGACTGAGCACACATATCCTCTGGAATCTGCCTTTCTTTTATTTATTCATCTGTGTCCAATAATTTTTTATTTTAATAGTTATAAAAATGATTCAGTAGGGCTAATTTATACATGTGAGTTTTAGCTCAAGATTATTTTTTCTTTAATGTTGGAAAGAAGGAAAGTAGCTCTTTGCGATAAAAAACTTCTTGGCGAGTCCTATGTCCTAGGGCATACAATATATTGTCTTCCTCCCCTCCCAAACTCCATTCACCCCCACCCTAACATCCTCCCAAATCAGGTACTATGTAGCCAGGTATGTTAACAGTTAACGTTTACTAGATGAATGAAATCAATCCCTATAGTGGCTAAAAAATATGTGCAATTACATGTATAGAAGCTCTGCAGCTTGTGGTCATTATTTTACTTTGTTTTTATTGATCAAGGTAAATCTGTTATCTGTTGATCAACTGAAATGAGACAGTGTCATATAATTAAGTAGTATTAGTAATGTTAGAAGAAATATGTTCCTGTGTTGCCATTATCTAGCCTTGTGACTTTGCATAAGGCATTTTACTTTGTACTTTAGTTTTCTTATATGTAAAGTGAGGGATATAGCCTGGAAAATTCTATGGTGTTTTCAGCTCCAAAATTTAAAATTATATGACTTTAAACTGCAGTTGAAATATAAACATTATAGGGGGATATGACAGATATTTACAATTACGGCCTTTTGAGTAGAAGGAAAACTTGACAATTCCTTAATTACGTAATACATTTAACTTGTCCACATAAAAAAAACCCCAAACCTTGAGATAATTGATTTTACCTAAACGTTCATCCCTTTCCCCATTTTCAGCTAGCTCTACACCCCTATTATGTTTATGACATAGTTTGAAGCTATTTGCCATGTGTCCACCAAGAGAAATTTACAGAGGAGAGCACTTTCTAGGATCTGCCCATTCTGGATACAAAAATAAATTATTTTGTTGTATAGAATGAGGAAAAACTAATGTGAGGTTTTTATGAAAAACTTCAAAGTCTAATGGAAGAAGGAGGCAGGATGTGGTTCTATTTGTTTAAAACTGTTTAACTTTTTAGGTCCAAGGAGTGATATGAATACCAAAAGGAATGATTTCCAGGAGGAAGAGAAACTTTTGATGGTTGGCCTAATAAAATAAAACTACACATTAGTGAAACTGAATTCAAAGGCGCTTCCAACGCTGCTGCACACAGATGAGCCCTCTCGCTGGATCCTGTCCAACCCCAACGGCTGCGCGGACTGTAACCACCATGTGTCATCTGCAAACCAGATAGTTTCTGTGCGGGAAAGACCAGCCAGCTTTCTTGGCCAAGCTGCTGCCATAAAACACACTAGTGATTTGGTTTTTCATGTTTTTTAAAGATATTATGCTTTGATGCACAGGATACGTTTGGTCTCACATTGTCCAGAGCACTATCAGAAATGACTAGTTGATGAATGTTTTACCAGAATCAGGTCACATTTTGACAGGTTGTTTTGTGTCACTGAAAATCATTGCTTTACAATGTGGACTTTTTTTTTCTTAACTTTTAAATCTTAAGCGAAAGAATATAAAGCGCAGCTAAACACTCTCAGACATTAGGGATAACTGCCTTTAACAACTTATATGCATCAGCTGCCTTTTGATATCGTCTGCAAAAAGCAAAGGCATCATGGGATCTCTTAAAAGAACTGGAAAACTAAATGTCAGAACTGCATTTTTACACTCAGCTAGAGAAATTCCTGCCTCATATAAAACACCTACGTTCCAACACCTCGTGTTTGCTTTGCAGACTTACAAAGAGTTAATACAGCTTGTTTGGCATCAGATATCGGTATAATGGGCTTTTACTGAAGTAATTAAAATTTGTTTATAATTAATACAGATGAATTGGTTTCTGCACAATAATAGTTAGGAGATTAACAAAGGCCACATTTTGGCAACAGGACTACATTCTTTTCCAAGTGCTGTGGGACCTTATCCAATGAATGTCTGTCCAATCCGGCTGATTCTTCAGAGATGCCATATGGCACAGCTATGCATTATGACTTTTTTTTTTCTAAAAGGCAGCCATATGACATAACTGATCTTTAAAACGTTGTCAGAAGGCATTACCTGGGTAGGCTCTAAGCTGCTTTCCAAAAACTTAGCAAGCACAGGGGCTATTAATTATGAGCAAAAGAAATGTGCACGCGCACACTGGAAATTTGGCATTCTTTCCTCCCTAGTCATGGCTGATCATCTCTCAAGCCGTTCTACTCGGGGAAGTAAGGAGTTTTGTTGTTGCTGTTTCCTTTTTTTTTTTTTTAAGTCTAACAGTGAAAAAAGAACATGTTCTGCATTAAAATACATATTCAGCAATTTCATTACAAAGTGTCTTTGTACTTGACCCAAACATGCACATATTTTGCTACCTGTACTTTCACCATATTCATTGATTAAAAAATATATATAATACTATTTACAACTAAAATTTTCAAAATAATATTTAAGGCACTAATATGGTGGAGAAAAATAATTTTTGTGTGTATGTGGTGGTGGTAGTTGATTTCTACTTGACATCTTTATTTTCTTTACTTAATTTTGGATAGCAGAAAATGTAAATTGCCCAAATATTTTCTTTCTGATGTCCTCAGAAAATTAGGTTGTGCAGAGGGGGACATTCATTTTAAACTTTCCATTTTTATATGCGCTTAGAATGAGTTGGTTGCATTAATTTCCATTTTTAAACACTCTATTAACATTTGGAGAACTCTATATGCTAGGAGAAAGGGAATAGAGAACAAATTAATGGAATCAGTGGACTGGGTGCAGCTACAGCCTGGGTGAGCCGAGCTGCCCTTGCATTCTATGATCACTCTTCCTAGCCCACTGCTGCTCTCTGTGTGTATTCAGATTCTGTTAACTGGACTTCTCCATTCGGATCTCAAATTCAACGTATGTAAAACAAAACTCCCTCAAACTTGTTCCTCTCACCATCTTTCTTTTCCCTGTTAATGTGCACTCCATCCTTTTGGTAAATCAATTTTTCAGTCATCTTTGACTTCTCTCTTTCCCTCGTGCCCCCATTCCACCCACCAGCAGATCCAGTGAGCTTTAACCCCCAAAATGCAGTCAGCCCTCCATATCTGTGGATACTGCATTGCCGGCTCAACCAATAACAGGTAGAAAACATGCAGAAAAAAAAACTCAGAAAAAAAATAAATACTGCAAACATTTAAAAATAATATAGTATAACAACTATTTGCATAGTATTTATATTTTATTAGATATTATAAGATAATCTAGAGATGATTTAAAACATAAGGGAGAGTATGTGTAGATTATATGCAAATATCACACCATATTACGTCAGGGACTTGAGCATCTGTGAATTTTGATATCTGCATGGGTCCTGGAACCAATCCCCTATGGACACCAAGAGACAACTGTATACCCTCAATTACCTTACTTCTAACTACCTTTACTCCTAGGATTCTAGTTTTAAGCACTACAATCTTCCTTTTTGTTATTATAATAGCCTTCTGCTTCCCTGTTTCTACCCTTCCTTGCCTAAAAGTTTTCAAGACAGCATTTCCAGTTATCTCGTCAAAGCAAATGTTAGATCACGTTGCTTCCCTGATCAAACTCTTCCAATGGTATCCAAGCTCACTTGGAATAAAAGTCAAAGTCCTTACCAGACCTAGGGGCCCTACACATCTGGGTCTCTTGTTACTTTGATATGCACAGTATGCGCCTTCTGCCTCAGGGCTCCTGCATCTACTATTTATTCTCTCAGCGGTGTTTTGGGGTGCGATTCTACTGACTTGTGGGTGAATTGTTAAATTGTTGGGAATTGTGCCAGCCAGTTGTAAACCAGTGGTAGCTGGAAACCATCCAAAGTGGGAGTATTTACACCAAGGATACTGGCAAAATCTAAAAATCGGGTGTCCTCATCCCATGAAGAGCCTGTTGTTAAGCATTTCCAAGAATGCCACTGTATTTTCTCTTCCTGGAATGTTCTCCTGTTGCAGCAGCACCTCCTCCACTTCTTCAACGTTTTTCAAGTCTTCACTTAAGACAGTAAAAGTCAAGTCCCCTCTGACTATCGTATTTAAGATATAACTACCTTTCAACCCCTTCTCCTGTATTCCCTCATTGTTTTTCTCCATTAAACTTGTTACTTATGTATTTATTTTTAGTTTATTTTGTGTCTTTCTGCAATAGCATAGGGAATAAATACATAATTGAATGAATTAATACTCTATCATATATCTTCCAATGCCAATAACCAGATAATATCTATCAGAGTTTTATTGCTAATTTTAAAGAACTACTTATTTGGAAATCATTTATTTTTATTTGAAATAATTTTAATTTCATAGAAGAGTTGCAAGAATAGTATAAAAAACAACTTTTGTACACCCTTCACTCAGATTCAGTAGTTACTAACATTTTGCCACATCCCTCTATCTATCTAGGTTATATATATATATATATATTATTCCATTTTAGGTTCTGGGGTACATGTAAAGAACATGCAGGATTGTTGCATAGGAGCATACATGGCAATGTGGTTTGCTGCCTCCATCCCCATCACCTATATCTAGCATTTCTCCCCATATTATCCCTCCCCAACTCCCTAACCCCCACTGTCCCTCCCTTAGTCCCCCCCAACAAACCTCAGTGTGTGATGCTCCCCTCCCTGTGTTAATGTGTTCTCATTGTTCAACACCCACCTATGAGTGAGAACATGTGGTGCTTGATTCTCTGTTCCTGTGTCAGTTTGCTGAGAATGATGCTTTCCAGGTTCATCCATGTCCCTACAAAGGACATGAACTCATCATTTTTCATGGCTGCATAGTATTCCGTGGTGTATATGTGCCATGTTTTCCCTGTCCAGTCTATCATCACTGGGCATTTGGGTTGGTTCCAAGTCTTTGCTATTGTAAACAGTGCTGCAATGAACATATGTGTGCATGCGTCCTTATAATAGAATGATTTATAATCCCTTGGATATATACCCTGTAATTGGATTGCTGGGTCAAATGGAATTTCTGTTTCTAGGTCCTTGAGGAATCATGCCACACTGTCTTCCACAACGGTTGAACTAATTTACACTCCCACCAACAGTGTAAAAGTGTTCCTATTTCTCCACATCCTCTCCAGCATCTGTTGTCTCCAGATTTTTTAATGATCACCATTCTAACTGGCGTGAGATG